>JAYMTF010000032.1:0-67808 GCA_036897485.1 Pelargonium nanum
TATCCGCTGATCTACGCCGGGGCTTTGGCGAACCGGTTCGGCCCGGCCGATCCGGGCACGGCCAAGTGCTTGTTCTCGCTCGATTTCACGGCGGAGTCGAAAAATCGGAGGAAAAAGGTCGTGATTGTGGCTGTGTTGAGTGGCTCCTGTTTAGGGTTTCTGGTGGTGATTGGTGGATTCTGGTTCATGAGGAGGAAATTTGAGAAATTGAAGCTGAAGAAGATGGAGATAGGTAGGGTTAGGGTTAGGGTTGAGACGCCGCGGTCGGTTTTGGAGGAGAGCACAACTCTGGTGAGGTTCACATTTGATGAGATCAAGAAGGCCACCAAGAATTTCCACAGAGACAACATCATTGGGAGAGGAGGGTATGGAAATGTGTACCAGGGAGTGTTGCAGGACGGATCGGAAGTGGCATTCAAGAGGTTCAAGAACTGCTCGGCTGCCGGAGACGAGGATTTCGCCCACGAAGTCGAGGTCATTGCCAGCGTCCGCCACGTGAATCTCGTTGCCCTCCGAGGGTACTGCACAGCAACGACGCCAATGGAGGGCCACCAGAGGATCATCGTGTGCGATTTGATGAAGAACGGGAGTGTCCACGATCACCTCTTCGGAGATTCCTTGGAGCGCAAGCTTAGCTGGCCAATTCGCCGGAAGATTGCTCTGGGGACAGCTAGGGGATTAGCTTATCTCCATTGTGGAGCTCAGCTCACAATCATTCACCGGGACATTAAGGGAAGCAACATACTCTTAGACGAGAAGTTCGAGCCTAAGGTCGCGGATTTTGGATTAGCAAAGTTCACGCCGGAGGGGATGACACATTTGAGCACTAGGGTTGCCGGGACAATGGGATACGTAGCGCCGGAGTATGCATTATACGGGCAATTAACCGATAGGAGCGATGTGTATAGCTTCGGGGTTGTGCTTCTCGAGCTTTTGAGCGGGAAAAAGGCGCTCACCATGGATAATGATAATCAACCCTCTCTCGTGACAGATTGGGCGTGGTCATTGGTGAGGAGAGGGAGGGCTTTGGATGTGATCGAAGAGGGTGTGCCGGAGCTGGCTGCCCCGGAAGTTGTGGAGAAATATGTATTGGTTGCGGTTCTTTGCTCTCATCCCCAGCTATACGCTAGGCCAACGATGGATCAGGTGGTGAAAATGCTGGAAACGGAAATGTCGGTTCCTTCAATCCCTGAACGACCCGTTCCTCTTGTGGGAAAGCCTGAGGAAATGGAGGAAAAAATAGATGTCTGCGTCGATTTGGTGTGATCAATGTGGAAGCTAACACAGCTCTTTGTTGTTAAGGTACACTATGGTTCCTAACTTTTGGAGTCACTTCCTGAACTGTAAATATATTAATATACATACAAGTATGCTAAAAAGTTCATTGATTCGTTTGAATATAAGTGAATTATAGTGTACAGCTTATAACTATTGAATGCAAGACTTGATCTAGCAGTAATTGTATACTAAACTTCGTGTAGACTCGTCGTGTTCGTGTGTATCTGAAATTGAGAATGTGTTATATGGGTCGACACGAACTTGATTTTGCTAAACTCAGACACGTTTGTTTAATTTGTGTTGTGCCTGTGTTTGCTAAACCCCTTTGAGATCACGATTTCAAGTAATTGGAACAGTATCAACTATAGAGTTAGACTAAAGATGTGAATGTCCCTTCACAAACCCCATGGCCCACTGCAGGCATAAATGACCATTCTATGATTCCACAATCCATAATGATGACCATCAGTCCATTGTCGTCCAGTGGCTAGGATACTTGGGTTAGGGTTCGAGTTTCACCCAAGAGACCCGGGTTTGATTCCCGGCAATGGAATTTTTAGTTTCCGTATATGGAAGCCTCGTGCAATGAGCAGATATATTTGTTTCCAATCAATCTAGACATATCCAATAGGCTTTTGTGACGGATTTGTCAAGGAAGAAACACGGCACGGGTCGGGCAACCCACACTCAAACTGCACGTTTCAATGGTAAGCCTGGATCTCTAGTCAACCTCCTGTGGGTCGAGTTAGGATTAGAGATTTTCAATTCAAAAAAATTAATATGAAATTTAAATTGTTAGTTCTATTCGTTATTTTAGTGTTTAGATAGTACTTCAGAGTAGAGATGGATGGAAAATACCTATCATCTCGGTCATCTTCCTTTGCATATGGCATCTGAGTAGCTGTTGTTTCTTCAGAAGTTGTCCTGAAGCCGGATGCGAGCTCCTCTTCCCGAGTACTTGAACTTGTAAAACAAGACATCAATTCTTTAGCACCGAATATAATAAAATGAACGTACAATTCTTTCTATTTACATTTACTTATTTATAATAAAGCTTTTCCTTACTCTTACTATTGTTGTCATTCCGCTTTTATCGTTAGGCGTCACACTCTCTTATTCCCTAATAGTCCTAATTATTTGACCCGAGTCTCTTTGCCACCTAAACTCACTTGGTGTGCTCGGTGTCTCTAGGTAAGAGGTACCGAGGAGAAGCCTCCTCGGTACTCCAAGAGGTCTTATCCCGACCAAACTTCCCGGATGTAATCGTTACGTGATTCTTCTCCTGAAATGCTCGTCCCTCCTTCTAACGGCTGGAATTAACCTGCAAGCCGCAACACCACAAATGTCAAGCTTCATGTTTCTTGTTAAACTTTCTAATTAGATTCTGATTTGCTTTCAATGCTGGCCATTTTGGCTTTACTGGTAACAACAGATCTGCTGTTAAGTGCAACATTTCACAGACATGGAACACTGCCATAACTGAGCATTTTAGCTATTTGTTTTAAAAGACTAGATCTCATCTATCTAATTAAGTAAATAAATTTAGTTTAGAACACATATGCACTGAACCAATTCCACATGGTGTAAACTTGACACCACAAGGGTTGTTGTCAATCAGGTTCACAAAGAATTTAGGGGTCTAAAATCCAAAATTTTGGTGCAACTGTTTACTACAGAATTGAGCCTTTCTAGTTTTTTTTGGTGCAAATTAAAATAAGGTAAAAGACTGAATTTGGTTTTGAACTTTCTTGTTTCGACCCAATTTGGTCTCTAAATTTTTTTTACTCAAAATGGTCTATAAACTTTTAAATATTGACTCAATTTGGTACCTTAACTCTTGTTATAAGTTCTAAGGGTAATAACCATTTTAGGTCAATATGTGAAAGTACAGGGACCAAATTGGATAAAAATATGAAAGTCCAGGGACTATTTTTGGTTGTAAAAAGTTTAGGGACCAAAATTGGGTCAAAACACGAAAATCAAAGACCAAATTGGGTCTTTTACTTTAAAATAATATGAATAATTTGGGTACCAAAATGGATAGTTGGAGGATCAAAATAAAACATTTCCCTTAAGTTTACATAGAATATGGGGGTCTGAAATCCAAATTTTGGGTGCAACTTTTACTAAAGAATTGAGATTTTTTTTTCCTCCAAAAGAAGAAAATAAATAAATAAAGCATTAGCTTCATTGAAAGAACAAGAAATGGCATTGCAAAACAAATCAACCTACCTCAATATTAATCATCCACTTGTTGCATGAGCAAGAGCTGACAAGATTAGCCAAAGCAATTGAATTTTTCCTTATAAGACAAGTCTCATTTGCTGTCATGCCTATCTGTTAATTTAGCCCTGCAAATCAATATACATGTGATGTTTTAGAGCATGTTCTTGATTTCTTTAAATATGTTTCTATATAGCAATTGCAATTAAAACAAAAGTGAACCACCAAAGGTATGAGAAATGACAGAATCTTGATACAATACTATCAGTCCCTGACAAAATCATTGCATTAAAAAATTAATCGGGTTGGACGTGAATAATTTGTTTTTGACTTGTTAGTAACGTGTTGTGTCGGGTTAGAGGTCAAATATGTGGCCACGAGTCAACACAAACACAAACACATTTAATAATCGTGTTGACGTGTTGTGTTCGTGTTGGCTTTACCTAACACGACACAAACACACTACGATTATAAACATGTTGTGCCCGAACACGCTTAAATCGTGTTGTGTGACGTGTAGCGCCCCAAATTATTAACTCTAGTTAGTTTCACCCTACAAGAAAAACAATATAATAAACAGAATCAATTGGAAAGTGAAAGACTGTTGCTTATAAGCTCAAGTTGTGACCATCTATTTTCATTGAATGTTATTTCATTTAGGAGAATATTAAAGGTCAAATTTTATCCACCAACCTATTAGATAAAACAAAACCAAACAAAAAAAGAATAATATTTCCTCCTATTGTCATTTGAAGCAAGTTGCAAAGCAGACAACCAGACACATACAAGAAGAAACATGAAAATAGGTCTTTTTCTTATTCCAATAGATCCAATATGTCCAGCAAAAGATGAAATAAAATATGTTGCATAAAATATTGTTATCATTTATTATCAAGGCTCCAAGAAATGAATTGAAATCAAGACAGAAGCAGCCAAAGGAAGTTCCCATAGTTTGGTGGTGACTTCATTTATTTCTATTCTGCCCAATAAACATAGCCAAAGGATAGCCATTGTTGACAGCCTTTCTTTTTGTGAGAATCATGTTTCCCAATAGAAAAAGGGTACAAAAGGTTTTTAATGTATTTTTTGTTGCCTAATAATTAATAAATAAATAACTAATATTCGGGTTTATCAGTAGAGCTGACAATACGTATGTGTTGTGTTAGTCTATATGGGCCAACACAAACACGACACGATTATAAACACGTAACACGAACACATTTAACAAAATGTGCCGGGTTGACATGACCTGATTAGCACGGCACAACTTAACATGTTTTGCACGACAACTGACAAGACTAACATGTTTAACACGACACTCTCCAACACGAATTTTAACATATATATGCTGACTAGCTAGAGTTCTTTTGGGTTAATCTATAATTGTAACCCAACACAAACGTGACACGATAACAAAATTAGTAAGCCCAAACACGCTTAATTTGTGTCGTGTTACCTGTTGAGAACTGAATTGCCAGCAGCCAGCCTCTGTTTATAAGTTATTTTTTTAATCTTTCGGGTACAATTTAAAGTTAGGACCACAATTTATTTCCTAATGCTTATGAAAATGACAGATTAGTTCCAATCTAGATCTGTAGATTAGTAGTACACTACCTAGTCACTTGTCAAGATCAAGACTAGAGCAAGCAAGTTTTGCTCAGAATAAAGAGCTCTACAGACTATACCTGTTTATGTCAGTGGAATTTCAAGTTCAGAAGGCATTTTGAAGAATAGTAAGTGTATATCAAACTTAGCAGTTCAAAATATATTGTTCTTGTTGTGAACTCGTACCTGTTTGTAGAATATGGCGCTATCAATGTTTTCAGAAAATGGATATTACTTCGTCTTCGTGGAGTCTTCTTCTTTTTGCCATTTATACTCACACCGATACTTGTATTGAAGTTTATATAGAGAAGAAGATATGGCCATGGAGGATGTAGAGATTGCTGGCAATAGTACAGAGCCACTCATGCAAGAAACAAAGCATTTAGCTGATGCAGAAGGGCAGAGTGGCAGCAAAGAGCAACTATGGATGGTCTATCTCAGCACGTTCGTTGCTGTCTGTGGCTCTTATGCATTTGGAGCCTGTGTAAGTTCTGAGAAATATATTCAAAGTCGTAGAATTAACTAAACATATACAGGTTATTAATATAGAATTAACGAAGCAACATTAAAGAAAATAATGCTTGAAAGGAACTGTGTCTTACTTGGAGTTTTGACATGCTTCTGTGTTTGTTCTCAGGCAGGATATTCATCACCAACTCAGAATGCTATCACGAAAGATCTCGATCTATCTTTAAGCGAGGTATGTTGGTGACAACTGACAAGTATTTCGAACTGTATAAAGTCTACCGCTTACCGGGAATTATAGAGCTTAAGAAACCAGAACTGAGCTTCACAGTATACAAGTTTAGGAGCAAAAAATATCAGCAACTCATAACATGCTCACAGCAGATAACTCGATAAGGATCATAAACAGAGAACATTTGTTCTTTATGACTAGGGCCTAACATAGATAGACACATATATCTCATGATACTAATTCGCTAATACATGAACACTTTTTGTTCACATTACAAAACTATATAAAATATAGCAATATGGGGCTTTCTAATTTATGGAATATAAAAGGAAACTGAGAAGACAGTACACCACCAACAAGACTTTAAAGATAACATGGATGAGAAACAATTAAATAATGTCTTGGAATGAAAACGGGAACAGTAATTCATGTTAAACAAACAAATAATGGCTTTAAGGATAATAAGGGTACAATTTGTTTATTTCAGACATCATTGAAAGTAATTTGTATTACCCATGAACTGCTGAGAGAAAATTTAAAAATATTGTACCCAAGTTTTTGAAATACCATCAGATATTTCATTGCAATTGTTTCAGCAAGATTTCTCATTAGCTCAGTGCTCAGAGCATAGGCAGATCATGCATCAGGATAGTGTAAATAACTTTTGGCTAACTGTTTTGGTGTATCTACATGCAGTATTCAGTGTTTGGCTCCATACTGACTGTTGGTGCGATGATTGGTGCAATCACAAGTGGACGCATTGCTGATTTCCTTGGCCGCAAATGGGTAAGCAAAGTAAAATACAATTATACGAATGAACCTATCAACGCCAAAATCTATCATGCATAACTTAGTTTCTAGTTTGATATATTTAACGATAACTTCACCTTGTACTGCATGCAGGCAATGAGAATATCCAGCAGTTTCTGTGTTGCAGGGTGGCTTTCCATTTACTTTGCCGAGGTTTGTGTAATGTCACTCACTCTCTAGTCTTAAGAATAAATTTGTCTCCACACTACAACATCAAAGTTAAATTTTTTAGATATGAAACCTAATTCTATCTTTTATTTGTTATTATGAAAGGGGCCTTGGTCTTTAGATCTTGGAAGACTAGCAACAGGATATGGAATGGGAGTTTTTTCCTATGTGGTACATCTTTTTACTCTTATCAATCAGTTTACTTCTTAATATTGGAAATATGTAGTGTTGTATCTATATTTTGCCAAGTACAATTTACTAACATGTTTTACGTCTATTGGAATTGATATTAAGGTACCCGTTTTCATAGCTGAAATTGCACCCAAGGAGCTAAGAGGAGCACTGACAACCCTTAATCAGGTAAAGACAAATACATGAACAAATCAGAGAATAAATTTTGGGAATGAGCTAGAGCCATTTTCAAGACCAAAAAATCCTAATCCAAACATGAACAACAAGAATTTTATTTCTATTCCATTTGTGAAACAGAAAATACACGATTAGATGGCATTAGCTAGAAGATGATATACCAAACGGTACCTAATTTTATCTTATTATTATGCAGCTTATGATCTGTTCTGCAGTGTCTGTCGCATTCATAATTGGGAATGTAATGTCATGGAGGACTTTAGCATTAACTGGTGAAAATTCCAAACTTCACTAGGCTTTCATTAGATTTTTGTATCTTTGTAATATGAACAATGAGAAAAAGAGAGAACTTACGTTGAGACATACTGTGATTATGCTCACTCAAGAAGTACTTGCAGGACTTGTCCCTTGTGCAGTTCTACTTGTTGGTCTCTGTATCATTCCAGAGTCTCCCAGATGGCTAGTAAGAAACAACAAGAAATTTTATTTTCCATTTTGTAATTGCAACATTCAATATAGTGTATAAAGATAGACTGACTTCAATACAAATGCAGGCAAAGACAGGACGAGAAAAAGAGTTCAAGTCTGCACTACAAAAGCTTCGCGGCAAGGATGCTGATATATCTCATGAAACCGCTGAAATTCAAGTACTATAAATTCTTCTCATAATAAACAGTGGTATCAAAATATTTAGAAGATGATATTATCAATGTAAATTATATCATTGCTTAACAGGAATATATAGATACTCTTGATCGACTCCCAAAGGCAAAACTGCTGGACTTATTCCAAAGAAGATACTTGCGTTCAGTCACTGTAATAACTTCTCTTTCTAAACCAAATTTAGTATTGTTTTCTTCCAATTCAACTACTTAGTAAACTGCAGAAAATTAAGACTCAGGAATTCTTTAACCCTTGTTATCTCTTAATATTTGAATAAATATTTGCTCAATGCCAGATAGGAGTTGGATTGATGGTCTGTCAACAATTTGGTGGAATCAATGGAATAGTTTTTTATCTCAGCAATATTTTTGACTCAGCAGGTAAATATTTTTTTCTGCTCAAGGATGCAAGTGTCCTAATGTATGCCCCTTTAAAATGAACATCGTTTTGAACACCTTTATGCTCATTATGGATCCAACCAAACCAAATAATTAAGCCGCAGGTACAGAATGTAAATTTAATAAACTAGGCAAAACAATACATTCAACTACGGATTGTCTCTTTAGCATTGACATATCTTCATCTTCCATGTTCAAGATTGAGAGTTCTAATCAAAGATAACTAACAACTCCAATTACTATCTCTGATTTTTCAGGGTTTCCAGCCAGTGTTGGAACTATAATCTATGCCTGCCTCCAGGTTTCCGACTCTCACAATTACAGTTCCCTACAGATATAGAGTGTGCTTGGTTTCCGAAACTTCCTTCTTTTCATGTCTTTCAAGACAAGGACAACCCAAAACAAACTGTTTTGTTAGAAAATATATTTGAAACTGTAAACTAAGATTAACTTTCCAAACCAAGCACACCCCTATATCTCTTTCTGCAAGGAATCACTTTGAAATGTATATGCTTTGCAGATCGCAGTTACTGCATTAGGTGCAACTTTGATAGATAAAGCTGGAAGAAAGCCTCTTTTGTTGGTAAATCGAAATCCTAGTAGAATACACTATTCACTCTAAAACACTCCTCCCATGAAAGAAAATCAAAATGGATACATTCTGTTTAATATATTTCAGGTTTCTGCAACGGGATTGGTCCTTGGCTGTCTGCTATCAGGGATCGCATTCTACATGAAGGTAACTATCTAACATCAAATCCAAAAGGGTTTCTGTTTGTGTTTCTCAAACTTTTACTTGTTATAAATTATAATCATCTTGTGAACCAGGCTCATCAATTGGCACTCGAATCAGTCCCCATTCTTATAGTACTTGGCCTACTGGTAATTCTATCAGCTCTTGCCAATCAAAATCTCTTCTCCAGTTAATCTCTAACCATATCTGAAATGACTATCATATCACTCCTTTCTGATATTGACAATAACTTGGCTTCAGCTATACATAGTATCTTTTTCAATAGGAATGGGTGCAGTTCCTTGGGTTGTGATGTCAGAGGTAATCAGAATTTGCAAGATTTCCATCAACCCTAACCATTTGATCTTACCACATATCTGACACAAATTGCGATTGTACCAGATATTCCCTATAAATATTAAAGGAACAGCCGGAAGCCTAGCAACATTGGTGAACTGGGGTGTAGCATGGGCATGTTCCTACACTTTCAACTATCTTATGACATGGAGCTCTTACGGTATATAGAATCAAAACTTCTCATTTTTTTTTACCTTACTTAAGAAACGATAATAAGGGATCGAGTTATAGGCATGGTAAAAAATGTGCAATGGAAATGGAAACCACTGTTACCTTATTGGAGCTCTTGTTTGTATGGTTCCAGGTACCTTTTTTCTTTATGCTGCAACCAATGGACTGGCCATATTGTTCATAATCAAGGTGGTGCCTGAAACAAAGGGGAGAACTTTGGAGCAACTTCAAGCAGCAATTACCACATAGAGAAGCAGAAAACCGAATTAAGGGTTATTCTCTCAAGAATATAGTCATATGAATACTGAAAACATATGTACACATTTAAGAGAAGGTATTAGCTTCAGAACTACTAAGAAAATACTTTGATGCTGTTTTATAATTATGTGGAAGCCCATTTTTCCTCAAGAAGATGAAGTTTGTTTATGCAGAACTAGAGAATCAAAATCATGTTTTATGTTATTTTGCACTAAGTTTTAAATAAACATGACATATCAATTGCTACATACAGAAAGTCACTCGGGTATTGGAGAAGTACCAACTTACAATACTGGGTTTAAAATGGAGATCCAGAATGCTCCCTGGAAATATATTGTAAGGAAAAGCCAATAAGTACAGATATTGTAGAGAAGAATAACTAAAATTCCAATAAATTTCTCTTGGCAATATAGATAGAATAGTATTAGCAACAACTATATAGATGGAATTTTGGAAATATACTGAAGCAAAAGATATAGAACTGTGAATCTTCATAGAATTTAATTGTCACATCACATCTAGTAACAACAAAAGCAGTAATAAGAATAGTTTGTTACAATTTAAAATTTCCAAAATTGAAGATTATGGCAAATGGCATACTGAAATGGATTTAAGCTGTCTATGCCAGGCATATATGACTCGACTCCACCTCCAGAAACCAAGCATTACATTTATTCTTGCTTCAGTATAGTACAGTCCATGAGTTTTCATGCTCTTGGCAGATCCTTGCAGAGTCTAAAAGGTAACTTCAGTAATGGAGGGCTGAATTTTGTGATACTCCAAAACATCTGTCTGCAGAAACAAAACATTAAAAGCGACGAGAATGGATTCATAAAATCAACAATCACACAATTTTTTTATAATCTCTGGTAGTTTATATTGGCTCTTTGGTGCTCCATTCCTTATATCAACTTCCAATAACTTGCCAAAGCTACCAATGGATTCTTGTGCTGCCTTTGCTGAATCTACATACGACTTGTCTCCAACTACTAAGCGTTTATATAGTAAAGGAGATGATTTTGGTAGATTGATTAAAACTGTATGAGCCAAAAAAGTTCCTTCATTTGATCAAAAGGCACAGAAGTTTTACAGTGCAGAAGTGAGTTTGTGAGAATCCAAAATCCATCCCATTTCGAAGGGCTTCAGCTGTCTGGAGAATCTAGACATACAGTCACAAAAGTGGATCCTTCCATGAGTTCAGCAATCTTACGACTTCTTATAATCTTAGGTGGTTTATACTGGCTAGCTGGTGCTCCACTTATGATGGCAATTTGCAGTAACCTGTCAAAGCTACCAGGCCTTACAATGGATACCAACAAAGGGCCTAGCTGTCCTCTATCCTTCTGGACTTTGTATATACCTCCCAAGCCATTCTCAAGAGACGAACAACACTTTTTAAGAACAACCAGTTTCTCTGACATCTTTGTTTGCAGAAACACACGTCCCACTTCAATTTCTACAAAAACCTTCAACTGCTTCGGGCTCAGTTCCAAATCCAAGAAACACGCAAACTCTTCAATCTCTAAAGCCATATCATTTCTCAGCACACCTCGAAAACTTTCCATGGCAGACATCAAGTCTCTCTCAGTTACTAACTCAAAAGCAGTTTTAGGAGCTCTCATCACAAACTCCATTTGTGGCGATTCGTTATAGAATCCAACAATCCTCACTATATCACCCAAACGGTAGCGATACAGTCCTCTAAAAGTAGTCACAACCACTTCATACATCTTCCCTACTTCAACACCAGAAAATTCGACAGTTTCTGCACCAAAACTGGACTTTTCAGGGTCATAAGGAAGAAATTCAAAATAGGCCGCAGTTGGAAGCATAACAAACTGGGTTGTCTCAGGAGGTTGCATAATGTCCAAGTTAATGCCCACACAGCATTCTGAAGCAAAGTAGTCTCCACCCAACACCGGTACCTCTCCTGCAAAGTACTTAAGTTTTGGATAATATTGCTTCATACTTCCTGTGGTTACACACTTAACAAAACGAACATTAGGCCACAGCTTCCCCACAATCCCTCCCCAATCCTTTTCTTCACAAACAGATCGGATTCTTTTCGACAATTCCAATTGAGGCCCATCAAGAACTTCAACCACAGACTGTCTCATAGCAGCATCAGTAATCTCATAACTGGGAAACCCATGTTCAATATCCTTGCAGAGTTGCCCACACTTGGATTCCAGCATATTAATTGCCCTAACCAATCCCTCAGCATAAGGGGCAACAATCCCATCAATCAAATTGGAGTTCCTCAACCCACAGAGAAGATGACAATACATTTGCTGCTCAGAATCCGATCCAAGAATGACTTCTCGGGGACTAGCACACATGGTAAGAAACTGGGACAAGCTAGCCTTGCTGTTCTGCAATGGAAATGCAGAGGCTGCCATAACCTTGGTTCCACCTTTAGTGTAGGTGACATTGCCAGCATATATAAACCCTAGGATCTTATTCACTACTGGCCTCGGAGGAAACAACCTAAACAAACATCCAAATTCATAAATCAATGTTAATAAATCTGAAAAATCAAATTTGACTTAATTCAACCTAGAGATACTAATAATATACTATATATTACTTAATATGTTGTTATATACTTACGAATCAACCTAATTCAATTGCTAGCAGGTGCGTATGCACACACACACATATATACCCTAGGATCTTATTCACAGACGCCCTCATAAGAAATAATAATGGACCATTGGGTAGAATCACATGCAAAATTCTGGCCAACTGTTGGAGGGTTGCCAATCACTTGTAAATGGCACCGAAACTCTATCGTGCAGTTTGTGATTCAATAAATGGTCCGTTTGGATTTGATGTGAAATTCAGGATTTGAGCCACATCTAATGTTTGGATGCACAAAAAATTCGGATTTGGATTCGGCTCAAATCCAATAGAATTCAAAATATGTCCACAACATGGGATTTCAAATGACAACTCTTACCTTGTCATTTTAAATTCTATGGTTTTCCAAACATTATACTTGTATTGAATTACAACATTTCAAATCAAATCCAATAATTGAAACGCAACGTTACTGTTTTTCTTTTCTTCAGACCGTAACACGCCCCACCTTTTGCGCCTTGACATCCTTTTCGAGTCAACCAATCTCAAGAGGCTTCGAGTGTGTCTTCGATAGGATGAGGTAGACTCCGATATCATCTGTTATGTCCAAACTCCAAATAGTTTGAGTTTGAACTCACACTGACTCCATCTCATGTGAATCTCACCACAACTCATACATTGAGTTGAATGTGGCACTATTTTTACAATTTTACATTTCAGACTAGCAAAAACAACCTAAACAAACATCCACTAACATCAAATTCAACCTTATTAGACCTAATTCAGTTGCTACAGATTTGAATCAGCAAAGAAAAGAAAAATGAATTCAGTTTCTCTTTCTCAGCATAACATCAGAACTCTGATGAGCCAGAAAAGACACTACAATCGAAAGTGGAGAGTCGAAGTAAGGTATCAAACAAGCATCCAAAATCACAAATCAACTCGGTTTCCTAGATCTGTAACATCAAATCTGACCTAATTCAGTTGCTACACAATTGAATCAGCAGAGGAAAAAAACGAATTCACCTTCGCAGTATAGCACCAGAGCTCTGGTGAGCCAGCAAAGACGCTGCTCTCGAAGGCGGAGAATCGAAGTACGGTATCAATTTCGGCTCCATAGAACTCGTTCCGGAGCTGTAGAAGAAGCAGACCAGAGGATCAACGGACAGGAGAGGCTGATCGGAGCCGGACGGCTCTTTGACCATCCGATCGATAAGCTCAGCGTAGTCTGCGTAAGAGGACAAAGGAACGGCTCGCCGGAAATTTGCAGGATCAACCATCGGATCATCCTGATTCCGGAGGAAAGGCTGGAGGTAACGTACGCCGGAGTGGTGGCCGAGGATGAATCGGAGGGTTTCGAGCTGGTGGCGCGTGGAGTTCAGCGTCGAGTCCTCGAGCGTCTTCAGAATCTCCTCATCGGTGACCGCCATTTGAATAAATACTGGTGCGTAGGATACGACCGTGCGCTTATGGTGCAGGTTAGCTGAGACGGTGGTCTGGTCGCCGGAGATATTTGGGGGACATGTACAGGACAGGACTGTGCTGGTCTGAAATATGAATTTATATGGACGAGAAAACCCCGAGTGGTGAGGCTTTATTTGCGTTGTCTTTGAGGGTAATTGTGTCATTTCAGTATTCTATGGCGGCGATAACAACAACGGTCTAGAAATTCCCGCCCTTTAGTTTCGATAAAATCTATTCAGATATTGGACCGGACCGGTTTTGTGAAACTTATCCGGTTTATTTAAATTCTATTCGGACCGGATTTTTTTCTATTTTGTATTACACAATTGTGCTTGGGCTACATTGTCTACAACTCATTTTGCAAGCAAAATAATTAAGTCGTGTGCAATTTTTGGTCAAACTTGCTAGAGCTCGGGCTTATACAAGTCGGGCCAAAAAAACACCTGCATGTTTGTCGGTTTACTTTCTGTAAGTCTAGTCGAAGCTCAATATTATCTGTGATGGTCAACAAGTTGATGGCCCATTTTCCAGCTCCAATCACAATCCAACTAGATACATGCATTTGTAGATTTCATATCGGATTTTTTAAGTCTTAGTTGGAAATACTTATCTTGAATCCAACTCAAAATAGGTGCAGTTGTGGGTTTCAGATCAACTGCGGATAGTATGTGTTGATTTTGTGACCCGACCCATAAAATGACCAATCCCGCTACAATATGGGGTTCAAGTTTTAGGTGTCCGCGGGATCTTGTCAAAATCTCAAGCTCTAATTTGTATATCCATAATGCTATTGTAACATTTGCTAAGATCAAACCAAACTTCACCTCTTTCCTTTACTTTCTTTATTAACAATTAATCAATACATGTAAATGCTAATCTAACCAAAAGAAAAGTAGAAACAAAACCTATATATATATGTTTCATTATCAATCAATCAATCAATATATATTGTGTCTCATGATGTATGTGTTTTCCATAAGCCTTTTGATGGAGAAGAAGAAGCTTTTATCTTTACAACTTTCTTGTGTTTATGTTGTTGCTCTCTTCTCTTTCTTGTTGCTACATCTTCTTGATTTGTTGTTTTTGCTTTCACTAAATCAACTTTCACAATGTGATGATCTGAAGTGCCCTTTGAAGAAACCACTGAGTATGATCCTTCCAAGAACTTGTATGGAGAGTTTGGTGATGCCAATATGTAATCCACTCTTGTCCCATATTTGCATGTCCCTTGCACACCTACATTATTGCACCACAATTTCATGTCATTAGATGGTAAATTGTAGAGGTGGCAAAATTTCGGGTCATGTCGGGTTGGTGAACCTTAACCCGGCCCTATAGGTTTGTTCAGATCGGGTTTCGAGGTTTAGCCATTAAATGCGTTGTTTTTTGTGGCCGAAATTTTTAAATTTTACCCAATTCGAACCCGCCAAAAAAACGGGTTGGTTTCGGGTACCCGACGGGTCGGTCCATTTTGTCAGCTCTAGTAAATTATCATTGTCTAATAAAGCTAGCAATACGAGCTTTAGATCAAGTTCAGATTGAAAAAACATAACTGACTTGTAAGAGGTACTGATTTTAGAGGTGACAATTCGAATATCTGGTCGACACGAGATGCTTCGTAATTTTATTTTTAAAATTAAGTAGCTTAAAATAGAGGGGAAATGTACTTACTTTGGCCTTTGGCAATCATCACAACTGATTCACATTCTCCTGCAAAGTCCTTAGCATCTGTATACTGTTTTCCCTTCAAAAATCTCATCACTTCCACTTTAGGTGTTGGCTTTCCCATTTCCTCATAGTACTATCAACATAAATACAATTTGTGAGTTTTTATTTTACATAATTGTCATAACCACATTAAAGAAAACAAAATACAAACACTTCCCACAAACGGGTTCAAAATAAAATTTTAGAAACCATATTATGTTCGTGCGAAAATTCAGGAATCAAATTAAAATAAAAGAAAAAAAAAACATTATTGAGTGATGTTAAGGTTGTTAATTAGTAGTACCTTAACAATGTCTGTCCATCTCTCAGAGGAATAATCAGTCTCATCAAGAGAATTGAGACCTCCTGCTAAAATGTGAGGTCCATCACTAGACTTTATTATTGCATCCATTTGCTTCATTCTCCAATTCTCATCAAGATGGTCTAGGTGAGTGCAATGGAAGTTGATTTCTCCTGTTTGGGGCACATCAATTGTGGCCTTGAGCACATTCCTACATGTCATAACCAACAATAATTATTCGATTTGATAGAGTACGGTGGGTCGAAATTCAGAACGAATTATCTTTTTCTAATGGTCAAAGTCGGTTTTTATATCATACAATGCATGCCAACTCATATAATAGTCAATTTGAAACGACGGATCTATTACTGAGAAATTCTAACACCGCATGATCAATATTATAAATAAAAAATATATATTGTAATTAAAAATATGAATTATTTACGACGTAACGTTAATTATAACGTTATGTACGCTATTTTTTTATATGTCGTGCAATACCTTATCTTACCCTTTAATTTCTCTAATAATGAGATGTTGACGATAGAAACTAAACCCTTCAATCATTCATGAAGATCTCAAAACCCTAATGCTAATTTTCTATTTGAAGCAAAGAAGATAAGATATCCTACAAGGACACCTATATGACCCATCTTGATCATGCTAATAAATTTGAAAATTGTGATGATTGTGACAAATTATGTGTCTCACCTCACCTAACTTGCATTAAATTCTTTATTTGTCCTCATTTGCCTAAGAGTGAATGATTTATATTTTGAACCCTTTTTATTGTATCTAAAAATGAACACTTAGGTAATTTTAGCTAATATTTATGATCGTTTTGACGTGTACATCAACATAATCGATCAAAAATTTCCTATATTGACAATGTAAAGTAACAACGTTGAAGTGTAAAGAATTAATTTTGTATTACTATTGAAAAAGCTTGTTCGTTTAAAACATGATCACATTATATCATTTTTATTTCTTTAGAGTATTGAGTATGAATCGTCAAAATTAATCTTAGTTTAATTAATTAAAGTCAATACTAGATAGAGAATTTAGTAATTCTAATTACGTCAAGCCAATGTTTGTGTAACGAATCTAAACACTAATAAATAAAATACTTTAAAAAAATTTGGAAAAATTGAAAACCAAAGACCGGATCAATTATTGTTCGGTCTTGGATTAGACCGTGTTGAGATCGGACCTATTGGACCATAATAATTGAAAAGTTATAAAAATTAAGATTTGCAAATATAAAAAAAAATATATTTCACTAAAATTAAATGATAAATAACGAAGAAAATTAGACTTATAGTATTAA
Source organism: Pelargonium nanum (assembly GCA_036897485.1). Taxonomy (NCBI): domain Eukaryota; kingdom Viridiplantae; phylum Streptophyta; class Magnoliopsida; order Geraniales; family Geraniaceae; genus Pelargonium; species Pelargonium nanum. The sequence goes on from JAYMTF010000032.1 coordinate 17,110, forward strand.
AATAAACTAAATCATGCCGAATATTTTATAAAGAATTGGACCAAAGATCTCCAAACCAATCCTGGACACTCCTACTTTTAAAAACTTCGACATGACTCGTTCATATCTCATGATAGATCCAACACTTTGAGTTTCAACCGTCTTTTCCCGATATGGGTCGAAAATGCCTAGCCTAAATTAGGCCCGAAAAAAGTGGAAATTGCAGATGTTACATGTAAAATGTGAGATTTATGACACACCATTTTTAGATCTATTTTGTGCACTACAAATCTGCAAAATTATGTATAGTATCATTCAAAATCCAAGCTCTATCTCATGGCAATAGCTTCCTTGTGATATTTTGTAAAATTGTTCAACAACTATTGGTAACTATTTGCACACAACCTCAAGTCTCTAAAGGAAAATTTTCTTTGTATTGTTGAAGGGTAGTTGATGTTTGTGTTATCAGAATATTTATTAAAAGGTTTAGTTAGATAAATGCATTTTTATATTCTGACACTAAGAACAGTTGTTGCTAAAGATTTTGATAGGCCCAGCAATGTGTATTTTAGAGCTGTTTGTGTGCCTGACATTAACACTGAGATCACAGGTCACTTGGCCATAATAACAACTCCACAACACAACTCATCAATTAAATATTTGACCCAAATAATTATTGAAATCCAAACATTAGTCTTATCATCAAATCATAATTCAGAGCTAACGATTTGGACACAAACTTGTTTCGGGCTCTCAAAATGCGATCTGTGTTTTTATGTGTTCATCGTCATATGAAATAGATTTGATTGATTTTTTGAATCAGGTCGGGAAAAGAAAAACTTGCAACTCGATTCAACTTGCACTTATTGTGATCAACATTGACTATAGTAGACAGCGGCGGAGCCAAAATTTTACTTAAGAGAAGGCGCAAAATACTTTAATTAAAAAAATCAACATACAAAATGATAGAATTCAGAACGCCTCTAAGCTATGGCGTTATTAACACTGTTAAAATACATTTTATAGATACATAATCGTTATCAACTGTTAAAATAACCCGTCTAATTACGTAGACAACAAAGTCAAGTTCAAAGATTAATCTCGTTTCTTAAACGGTTAAAAATGAGAGAATAAAAGTAACTATATACAAACATTTGATAAAAAAATTTTTGATAAAAATAAAACTATAATAAACATAATATATAATATTTCCCAATCAAAACTCACATCTCTAAACTAAAAGTAAATTCATTAGCTCACATGGCTATAGTTCTTATATTATTCCATAAAAAAGACTCAAAGAAGTGGAGGCTTTTACCCATAAAGCAAATTTTTTTCTCACTTTCTTTTTCTTTTAATACGTTTAGGAATATACTCATGAAACCCATGAAGAAAAACATTGCTTTTCCACAATAAAAAAAAAACATGGTATCAATTTAATTCAATTTTCAATAATAACAAATATTTTTATCCACCCATTTTTTTACATTGTCTACTATGTAACAATCAAATCGGACAATTTGGAAGCAAACTCGGGAACACGCAAATCTTACCCGCATTTCAACTAATTCAGGTCATATGGAATGAGCTTGGTCAATTTTCGGGTCTAGTTATGTTAGACTTGCCATGAAACAATAGCACGCCGAATCAAACAAACTCGCAAATTTCACATATAGGCCGAAAATCAAACTGGTTGTGGGTTGGGTTGGTCTTTTCAACCCGCCCAAACCTAAACTCCGACTTACCAACTCTAGAACAACTAGAGTTGGCAATTAGACCCCGAACTCAGGACACCCAAAACTCGACCCGCATTTTTACGGGTTTGAGTGGCATAAAATAGGATTTCACGGGCCAAGTCAAGTCAAGCAAACCCATTTCTCTAAGTTCGGTTTAAGTATCAAATCCCGACCTGAAACCCAAATTACCAACTAACATGGAAAACTAAGAAAACAGAGAAAAACAGAGCATCAACCAAATTCAAGAACAAAAACCCGAATCGAATTCGAAGAACTGACCTGAAATCGGAGTCATCGAAGATCTTCTGCACCTTCCACTTCTTGATCGGCCATTTCGAGAGAATCGCGTTCCCGTATTCCGGCGCCCAGCTCTCGGCGAACACATACTCCATCCCCAGAGCCTCGGCCAAGTCCGAGAGAGGCTTCATGGCCTTCTCTTCCTCTGCTTTCACGTCTTGCAGAGCCAACACGTCGGCGTCGAGCTCTCTCAGCACCTCCAGCACCGTCCGGCAGCTCCGAAACGACGCCGTCGAGAACCCCACCGACGACGCCGATCTTATCGGACCTTTCCCTTTTTCCGGCGACCCCAATTGCCGGCTCCGGAGCAGCGAAATCTCGTTGTCCGGCAAATTTATCGAGACCCGGAGCTTCGATTTCGCGAACTTTTGCTGCTTCGTCGGAGTGTCCGTACAGCTCGCCGTGATCGGGTGGAGCGGCGATTGCTTCAGGATGCTCTTGGGGAGGTCGGTCATGGACTTGGCTCGGAAACTCGAGCGATTCTCGCCGGAAAAATCGGAGCTTTCGGCCACCGGAGCCATGGAGAACAGAGCGGCGTTGAACGTCGCGACGCGAATCGCCGTCGCGACGGGTTCGCCGTTGGGGTGCACCGTCGCCGGCGAGGAGTTTCCGGCGGCTGCGGCGGCGGAGGGTGGTGGTTTGGAGGTGGGTTTTCCGAAACGCTTGATGGCGATTTTGGGTTTTCTCCGGCGGAGGCGGGAGCAGAGGCGGCGGAGGAGGCGGAACATGGCGGCGCAGAGCGGTGGTTGTGGGATTTTTGGTGGCATGAGACAATGAGAGAAGCAAATTTAGTTTTTTTTTTTTTTTTTGAAGAATTTTGTGAAATGAAATGGATGTTGTGGGAAGTACAAAGATGGTTGTTTTAGTGATCAATTTCTTGGAGGAGACTGTGGGTAGAGAGAGAAAGAGAGGAGAGAGAGGAAGGTGTGTTCTTGGAATGAAATGGGTTGCTGCCACGTGGAGGGCAGTGAGGGGTGGATTGGGACTTTTAGGGGTTGTATAATCTCAACTGCTAAAGAGAGAGAAGAAATAAAATATGTATTTAGTTTATTGGAGTAGATTTGGATTGAGTGTTTGAGAGTTTACTGGGTTAGATTATTGGTTTGAATTATAGCTGACAATTTAGGTTCGAATCCAATCTTTTGAATGAAGATTTGATGAGATTTAATAATTTGCAAAGACTCGGTAACCCAAATTGCGGGCTTAAATAGGTTATGGGAAAACTTTTGTGTGTTTTTAAAAATGGCGAGAAAACTTCAAGGCTGACAAAAAAATAGTTTGTAAAAATGTGCGAGTATTTTTTTCTATCTCAGTTTGGCAAGTCTATTTTTGCACGTAAGATGTGTGAGTGAGTGTATTATAGTTACTGAATTTAATCAGTAATGTTCTTGTGACAAGTTAATTTAGTATATGCAAATGATCTTAAGATAGAGTTTAAATTGTCACACAAAGTCGTGAGTTACACATCACGAATGTGGTCATTTATGAACGAGTTGACATGACACATTATGGTTAACCCATTCAAATAATTGAGTTCAAAATCATACAACTCAAACTCGACACATACCCAACACATTTGAAACATTTAATTCACAGGAGCCATTTATAACACGGTACACTAAAAGTTTTAGAATCTTACCCCCAAACGGGCAAGCTACTGATAGGTTGAACACTTCATTCATAACTCGGATTAGTCAAATAAATTCCACACAAACACGACACGATTAAGTAGTTGAATGAGTTACTCAACACGAACACGATTGAACATAACGAAAACTCGTTAAATATAGTATTGTTTTACGTCGAGCAACGGGTCATGACCGAAACTGACAGTACTCAAAGACAATAGCATCCAAGGAGTGCTTAGCTTGGGAGGGAACAAAAGACCCAACAAGAAGTCCAAGTTCATTAAGGTAAGTATCAGAATAGAATCCTTATTTGGAACGCCACGTCACCTGAAATCCGCCGTCCACAACTCCAATGCAACCCAACCCTCCCTCCACATCCTCATTAGTTTGTTAATAGATAGAGACTTTGTGCAATTATGTTAATTCCAATTTGTAAACATATTTTGGTTTAAAATTTGAAGTTAAAAGATAATGATATATCTTTAATCTTGATGTTAAGAATTTGATTTTCAAAGTGCTACTATTTGGGTTTAGGATAGAGTTTTTGAGTCTGGTTGAAAGCGTCTAACTGACTTTTAATGTCTGTGCGGGTTTTGAGTCGGTTTTGAGTTGAAAGTGCTAAAGATGTTTAGTAATCAGACCGAGTTTGTGTTGAGCCTAAAAAACATGTGCACATGGTTAATTACTCGTGCTATGGCGTGCACAACACGCACATTTCGAATTGACGTTGAAATAACTTGATCCGACCAACAAAAAGTGAAGTCTTCGGTCTTCGCGTGGATTTGTAATAAAAAAAACGTGTAGATTGTTCGTCCAAATATATATCTTTTATTGTAAATTCGAACTAACCGGTCTCAAGTCTATCTTTTGCGGTTGATGCGTGTAAAACACATACCGTATCTTGATTGTTCGAGATTATAGTCAAATACATGTCACATTGATGCTTAATTTGACTGTCTTCACAATAAGTCAAAACAATCAATTTTTAGATTGTATGACTTTGATTAACTAATTTATACATTATGTTGAACACTGAATCTTAAACAAACTAATTAAACCAACCAATTGATTTTAGTGTAAATTCTCTTAATTTAAAATGTTTGTTTTTTCATTTTTAAAATCTTTCTTTAAACATTTACCATAGTCAAATACAACATAAATACATGATCTTTTGCCTAGAATTTACCTAATCTCAATCTTGATTTTGTTTTTTCAAATATTTGATAAATAGTATTTCCATGTGGTTTGGTATGAACTTTCTCAATTTGCTCCTAATATATTATCTCTATTTCAAGCCTAGGGAATGTTCATTTTTGCAATTTTTTCTTCTTCTATTCTAAACATATTTAGCACAATTAATGCATCATAAGTACATGATCTTTCCATTTACTATGCAAAGAGTCTTTTCTTAGTAATAAGGAATAAAATATTTTGTGCCCTAAAAGGTATTGAAAAGTCCAAGCTAATATGCCAAGAAAAATAAAAAGATTGGCCTACACCTAACAATTTGGCAATAAAGACTTCCATTTTAATATTTTAACTTATGCACAATTTCTTGACTGCGAGACGAATCATTGGCGTCAGATTTATATCGTTTTAGAAATAAATAAATAAATCTAAAATTTTAACACTCGTTTGTATGATTAAAAATGAAAATAAGACAAAATATAAGTTAATAAATATAAAAAAAATACTTGTGACTTGTTACATTACTGCAATGAGTCAACCTTACGCATTTATATCCCAAATAATTTCAATAGAAAAGTCTATATTGAAAAAAAGTGATTTGAACATATTACTTAATATTAATTATCCACATTGTACATTTTGACTAATTATAATTCCAATACATGTCCCAATGAAAACATGTTTATATTATACAATCATGTGGTGTAGTCATTAATGTGATGTCTCACTTGTAATCTCTTTTGTTTATTCTTTTACACCATTACAATTAGTGAAGCAAATAAATAAATAAATGTCCAACCTTAATATTTTTATAAAAAATAATAATCATGTTATTAAATGATCAAATTCATGGGACATTGCACTCCTTTGTATAGTACAAAATGTCAATAGGACTTTACCAACAAGGCTATTTTAAAGTCATCACCCTCATTCTCATGCATTATAGTATTATAAATGATATTATATTAGTTATTCGATTTTAAACAATTATAATATTATTTATGTCAAGTTCGATACTTGTACACTTTTAAAATATCTTTCACTCATATTTTTACTGAATAATTTACATTCTCAAAGTTATTTTCAAACGGTTATTAAATTATTCACTCCATTAAAAAAAAACTCGTTTAACTTCTTTTTATTTTTTTTACTCTCGTCGACTTTTAGATATTTATGTTATTGTCCATCAAATCATAGAATAAAAAAACTAATGCATTCCCAATAATTAACAAATGATGGGTTTGCTACTTTTCTAAGTCATGTTACCAAATACACTATAAAATGACTCATACTACCCCTATAAAGAAACTTGCCTCACCTCCAAAATCAAAGGTTGACAAAGATAGCAATGGAATCCAAATAATTAATCAATAAGAACTCTCTTTTGATAATAGTAATAAAGAAACACATGTATTTATATATAAATTTAAGTGTTAGGTAAAGAGTGATTAGTTTAATTAAAGTGTGTGTTGTAGGTGTAGCTGTATTTGCTGTATGAGAAGGAAAGAGCCAAAAGCTTGAGTGTTGTCTATAGAGACAATGTCCAAGCAAAATGGCCAGCTCTTGCTCTCATTGGTGGCTTGGACTTGTTGTTTTTGGAGCCTTGTGGATGCTTGATTGGGACCCATATGTATCATCTATGCATACATATATGTATATAGATATACACCACTTTCATATGCAAAAATCTTAGTGATGTGTGAATCATAGGTTGATGGTATAGGTTGGGCACTATCTATATGGGATAGGCTGACAATAGGGCCCATAAGTTTGTGAGTACATGGAGGAAACTAGGAGTAGAGTTGGAATTGGTTATAGTAGGATCATCGGTTCGATGAGTTTGACCAGATCGTTTTGCTACCTGACGTTCAAAATAGTGTATGATTTTGACTGATTTTTGCTAATTCTGGTCAAGTTTGACTTAAATTTTGAATTGTTCATAAATTAGACCAGTCTACCGACTGAGTCTAAGTGAGATTAAAAGAACCAATATGAACGGTAGTTTTGACGGGTTTTCAGTAATTTTGCTCAAATTTTATCATTCTGTTTGAATTGTTTTAAAATCAAATCAGTCCGTCGATCGTATCTTGATACCTATGTAACCTTGTGACTTTAAGGATGCTTAGTTGGGACCCTTACCTATACACACACCACTTTCATATGCTAAAATCTTAGTCATGTGTGAATCATAGGTTGGGCACTATCTACATGGATAGACTGACAATAGGGTCCATAAAATTAAATCAAGTTTTGGTCAAATTTTTATCCTTCCCTTTTGGGGAAGAAATCTAAACTAGTATTTGTCAAAACTTAAAAAAATACAAATTTTCTAAAATTGGGCTTTTGTTTGAGCTATGGAAATTGGACTTTTGTTTGAGCTATGGGTAGAGGGTTAGGTTTTGTAACCCCAAGCCCAATTTGTGTTTCTAGTTTATGGGCTTTAGATGGGTAAAGGATTGGGCCTAGTTTATGGGCTTTCTGAAGCCCAAAAATGGAGTAATGAAGAAAAAGAAAATCCCGTCGACAGCAGGGTTCGAACCTGCGCGGGCGAAGCCCAACAGATTTCAAGTCTGTCTCCTTAACCACTCGGACATATCGACTTCTTGCTTGAGTCTCTATTTTTATTATATATAAACATAATTATGGTTTAATTTTAAAAATGTGCTGGATCATATAATACGCGGTCAACCTTCAACACGACACAAACATGATACGCGCCAATTGTCATTTGTAGCTGAAAAGGGCATCCAAACCAAAACAAGCTCGGGTTTGCTTTTAGTTGCGGGCTTCAAAACTCGGGTCTAGATTCCGCAAACAAAATGTGAAGGTTTGACAGACTAGACTGAATTTTTCTTAGGATAGATTTGAATTGACCCGAATATGATTAGGTATATTTATGCAAAGGGTTGCAAATTTTGGTGATTTCATATTGAATTTCAGGTTTTACAAGTAAAATATGTGAATCTGTCCAGTTGATTAAAAAATGGTCTAGTACACAAATTATGTTATTCGACCAGTAGTCTTAAAACCTGTACTCCTATTTGAGTCGGATCTGAATTAGGTTTTCTCACCCCAAATTTATATTTTTTCAACTCGAATTTCGAACATTGAGCATTATTCATGACGTATTCACGTGTGAATTCAATTTTTTTTTTTTTTCTAAATCATGAGGTTCCTGAGCGGGACCGCATACTCGCGGTTGACACCTTTAAGCCGTTCTACCACGCCCAAACTAATCCTCATTCAAGCTGGGTAGGAACACAAGGACGGCATAGCTCTATCTACCAAGTTTTAACGCAGATGCATTCCGTGAGACGAGTTCTCGTGTGAATTCAATTGTGAACACAATGAAGATAAGTAAAGCATAAACTAGGGACTAACATGCAATTCACACACTTTTTTATAAACCCCATTAGATACAAATAATTACAATAGAACACCACAAAACCTTGACAATAACACACATTAGCACAAGCTAGCTACTGTTGAAATCAACAGAATCTACCATTTTTGCAGCGAAATCGGAGATAGTGACAACAGACTGAACAGAGAATCAGAGAAGAGAGCGAGAAGGGCGTGATGGCTATGGACGGTCAAGAATCCACACCGAAATCGGCGTCGAAGGTATGAGACGGAACCAAATTTTGATTGATTCGTGAGATTCGCTGTAACCGGTTATTCTTAGGGTTTGGGAGGTTCTGAGGAAAATTGATGACCGTTTCGTTTTTCTTTTTCTTCTGGAACTACTTGTAGTTGTAGGTGTTTAGTGAGTGATGGTCAAAATGATGTGTTAGTGACCTAGCTGTTCTGTTTGGTTGTCGAGAAAATGCGGGAAAATCTGAGCTCAGTTCGTTTTATTTCGGAAAACCCAGTTTGCGGGTGGCCTAGAAAACTGTTTAGATAGATAAAGTTTTGATTTTTCTTGGCAACCAAACAGTAGCTAAGAGTTAAGTGTTAATGATTTAGCTGTTCCGTTTGGTTGCCGAGAAAATGCGGGAAAATCTGAGCTCGTTTCATTTGGGAAAACTCACTCAGTGGGTGATAGACAAAGTTTTTATTTTTCTCGACAACCAAACAGCAGCTAAGAGTTAAAATAGTATTGCTTCAGCTTATATCTATCGTAATTGTTGCTGCACTAGAGCTGTAATTTTTTTTGCCCAATTGATTGCGCTGATTGGACTTGGAGAACATGTACTTTGCCTATTTTTCATTTTCGGCAAGAATCAATGTATGTTTTGCATGTGAGGATAATATGCATATAAAGCTAATATGTTCTGGGTTTAAAGACAATAATTGGGTTTTAAGTTTTTTGCTTTGAGGATGGACTTTGAATCCTATGAAGTTCAAAACAAATTGAAAGTTCCATGTACTCAATACGTATGCTGTGGGGTTTGTTAGGTTTGAGATTTTGTCTATAACGAGAGTGATTATATCTACCGATTTTGTTTCTATAGAGGAAGAGTATTAGTATACTATAGCCTGTAGGTACACTGTACACAAGTCACGCCAAAAACGTAGAGGTATCTTTTCTCTAGGCATCTTTGTATTAGATGTGCGGTAATCACCATTCCAAAATGAATATGTATATACTCCATTCGTTCTAAAATGAGTGTCCACTTTCCTTTTCAGTTGACTAGTTATGCATCAAATACTAACAATACCTTTAAAATAAGTTAGATCAAGGGGGCATAAAGGTAACTAACTTATCCTCAATTTCTACAAAAGCGGACACTCATTTTGGGATGGACGGAGTAATATATTATGTTGCAGTTGCTACTCAATACAAAAGCTCCTTCATAAAATGGAAGCATGTTCTTGGTTAGGTCAATCCAACGAGCTCGGTCTAGTATGTTCTTAGTTATATGGCTCAGATTTGTCATCAATGGTTCCTAACTAATATAGGTTCACTTATGATAGTATTGCTAATCTTTACCTTTCAGATAAAGCTACCTTCTTTTTTTTTTTTTGTTGAGCTACACAACAGGGGGATAGCTCTCTCCTTTTAACCTAAACCCCACCCCACCCGACGCAATGGGATTTGAACCCACGACCTCCTACGTGGAGATGTGTGTCTTGACCATTGCGCCACCCCTAGGGGGCAAAAAAGCTACTTCTTCACTATGGTGATTCCGGACACCCTATGCCAACTAATTCTTAGTATGCATTTCTTCAATTTTTTAAGGACCGCTGCAACGTTGAGTTTTATATAAATGGTATGCCTACTCTTGGATAAACTATGGAATGTGCTCCACAGTTGCATCCTACTATAACAAAGCAAGTAATTAGATGGAAAATTTCCCGAGCTTATGATTTCATCTTCCTATGTTATCATCTTATGCATGGTTGCCTTTTTGGAACTAAAATATTTTATTCTATCGAGTAAATATTATTATAATTTTGGAAAGAAGAAACGAAACAAAGTATTATTTTCTTCAGTGGTTGTTGAGTCTGATATTGCTACATAGCATTTTATGAATTTATGAAGTATAATGTAGAATTGCAGTTTTTCTAGCATTTTTCCTTATATTGTTATTTACATGATTGATCTAAAGTTTTAAGTATGGATTCGTAACTGCTTTTGGATTCACATCGCAGGCATCACGTGGTCTGGTTGACATGTTTGCCATTCAATGTGTGAAATGCTTGAAGTGGAGGGTGATTCCGACACAAGAAGAATACGAAGACATCAGAAGTAAATTCATGCAGGAAAAATTCTCTTGCGACAAAAGACCTAACGTTTCTTGTGATGATCCCGCCGACATCGAATACGACACCACTCGCACTTGGGTCATTGACAAGCCTAACATCCCGAAGACTCCTGTGGGTTTCAAGAGAAGCATGATACTCCGAAAAGATTTCTCCAAATTCGACGCTTACTACATCACACCAAATGGGAAGAGGCTGAAATCTCGTCCGGAGGTTGCATCGTATCTTGAAGCAAACCCGGGGTGCAAAGATATCTCGATCTCAGACTTCAACTTTTCAACCCCGAAGATAATGGAGGACACGATTCCAGAGTTTGTTGTGAGAAAGTGTCTTTCTAGTGGTACTGCCATTGGTAAGAGATCTAGAATGTCAGCTGATGATGCTTGAACCTTAGCTCGCGAATGTTTGGTACTTTTTCGCGCACACAAATTCTAGGGCTCCGCTTTTAACACTTGGGATTTTGGGCTGTAGACTGTGAATCCAAGTTGTTTAGTTTTATTTGAGGATCTTGCATGTATCATCTTGGTATGTGCACTATGGATAATGTTTGTATATTTGTTCTTCACATATCCATATTTTCTTCTCCTTTTGGTGTATGCTTCAAGGTTTCTTTAAGCCTTTCATGTTGTGTAGTAAAATGGATGAATTGTTACTGATTGGGATGATTTCATTGAATCCAAACAAGGTTAGTTGATTCAAGTAGAGTTGGCAATTTGAACCCGAACCTGCAGATACCCAACACCCGACCATATTTTCGAGTTGGGTTCATCATGTAAAATTTTGGGTTGGGTTAACCCGCAAAATTCATTGTATTTTATGCCTAAATCCCAAAAATCGACATGACCCAATCAAACCTGGCCAACTCGAAACCCCTTTAGGGTGGGGTTACCAAACCGGTTTAATCTCCTGTTCGGTTTATAAAACAATGTGCCCAAATATAACTCAAATGACCATCTTGGTCAAATCAATAAGCACTTCAGCATATATTTTTCCTAACAAGCCCAAAAGGAAAAAAAGACATGGGCAAATTTTGAATCTATATACAATGTGGTACTTATCCTTTGTTTCTTGGGTTGCAAGTCATCATCTTAAACTAAGACTGTACAGCCCCAACCTGAGAGACATATATATACACACTGGGACCAAACTATCAACCAAAAATCAGTGTTCTCTAAACAGCTACATTGTATCCTCTAAACTACAACCATAACCGATGGTTTGCAGCATCTAGCCTTGGGAGCCCTAGTCGTTTTTGGTGTACTCAAGCAGCATATGCGGTGACCGGTAAATCTTCACCAACGTCCAGTAAAGAACCTCTTCGACGCCAAGCTCGCCCTCTGCTCTTGCAGCGTATATGTCCTCGCAAATGGCTATCAACCTACATTGAAACCAAAGAGTGTGTTAGTGTCAAGTGCATGGGGCTGTTGCGAGGCTTTCGCTATGTGGGGGTTTGGTGAGGGTCGTTCATGCACGCGAACTGTTTTCGCGAGTCGAACCCGAGACCAGATCACAAGGCTTTTTACCTTACCATAGCTCTAAGCCTCAAACTCAAACCTAGAGCTAGCAATTTGTGCGTGCATGTCGTGTTGAAGATTGACTCTGTGTGTGTGTCAGAGAGAGAGAGAGAGAGATTGTATTTCACATTTCTCTCAACAAAACATCTTTCTTTCAATAACTAGAGCATGAGATCAATGAACAGAACAAGAGTAGCAGTACCTGTCACAGGAGGGGAGGTTCTCGTAGGGTATTCTCATTCTCAAGTCGGCGCATTGAAGTCTTATAAAACGGCCAACTGCAAGCACAAAGGTAATGTAGAGACCCCATATGCTGAACTTGCTAAGAGTGTCACCAAGAATACCTTCTGAAGAATTATCTTACTATTAATATCATCGTTGAAAAAATTCACAAGATCGTAACTTTGCATTGTGCATAGAGAAAACTCGATGTTTCTGAAAACTTACGTGGCGGGGTTTCCTCGGATATTATGATGGCCATGGGTCCTGTCAAACCTCCACATCCTCGAACCTCTGACGAGTTGATGTCATGGAAAGACCACCACTGGAAGTCAGCACGATTCATGACAAGATCTGCGCTTACTGCATATACCTATAAAAATAAATTCATATTTAGGATAAATAACGATTCTGAGGCTAATAACACATCAAAGATAGGAGTGTTCAAGCCCGAAGAGAGCAAAACGAGTCGAGCTATATTCAAGCAAGCTATAATTCATTAATCGAGCTAGTAAGGGTCTTTTATATACACAACCTTCCCTTGCTTTTGCGGAGAGGTTGTTGCTTTGACTTAAACACGTGAACTCAAAGTCACAAGACAACAATTTAACTGTTGGGCCAAGAGTCACCCTCATGTTATCTCAAGATGAAACATACTAACTCCGTTTTTAAACAAGTGTCATTTTAGAAGTGTTGAATTCGACTAACATAACAAGAAGGAAAAAACATTGTTCCAAAATAAGAGTCATTTTACAATTTCAATGTAGAAATGCACCATACTTTCCAATTATACCCTTTCTCGTTCCCACATTAGTAAATAAGTACTATCAGTATATTTTTCCAACAAGGAGAGGAATAATTAGGAGTGAGAGAGTTTTATTAGAGTATACAAACAAGTAAACTAGGTTAGTTAGGTCATTTTACACAATTTTTTAATCCGTGAGAATAACCTTAAAACGACACCTATTCACAAAACGGAGGTACTATATATTTCCACACACACACACACACACACACATAGAGAGAGAGAGAGATTTGGAATACTATTCAAATTAAGTACAATGTACCTCTTGCTCCAAAGGTCTGACATCACCAGAACCGGTCACGCGAAAGAATTTCGGATAAATATTGTGTAACCTAAAGCTGTCCATGGAACCATTAAGCACTTTCTGGACATCTGATTGTCTAGGGAGATCTTGACGATCAACACTTCTTTCATATTTTACGAGTTCCTTGCCTTTTGGTCTGTCCCTGGCAAGTACCCAAGTAAGTGTAATATCCATGTCTCTATCTGTATCCAATGACCGAATGAATCTACTTTGAACCACACTCGGAACAAGCCATAAAACACTCGCATCAGCTTGACAGCAAACCAATTGAATATCATCTGTGTTGTACGAATCTAAATATCCGTGAGGATCAAGATGCACGTCGGTGCTAAGATTATCCCATTGAATCTTTTCACATAGAGTGGTGGAATACAAGGTCAGTCTTCCTCCTATTGTCTTTATATCTATCTGAACACTCGCATCTTTAATAGGGTTTGCAATATTTGTCGGGTTACCACTGCTGTACATCTGCGATAAGATAAAAGGATACAATAACATGAAACCCATCCTTGCCTGATTAATTAAGGAACAAAAACTTAAAAGAGAGAAAATGTGCACTTCTGAACTTCAAGGTCAAACCTATAATGGTGTTTCATTAGCTTCTCAAAAACAGAATATAGGCACCAGATTTTAAATATACCAGTTTCGATAAAAATGTTTGTAATCAGTAAATCACATGATGTGTTCGTGTATGTACAATTACTTGGTCAAACCAACTTCTCGTTTCTCAACTTATAATCACCAAAATGAGAAGTTGAGGGTGCCCAACTTAACATTTCTGCTTATTATCAGATTATAATCAGTTTTTTTTTTCTTCGGATTTTTAGAAACAGTTCAGTGATTATAAGCTAATTTGACTAGTATATAAGCTAATACAAGCACTCACTAAGTCACTTTCAGTATTGAAGATCTTCGCTAGCGAACTAAGCATATAATTTCATGAAGCAAATAAGAGATTCTGGTTTCAAGTTCTTTACCAGCATGGGAGCCCAAATAACACAAATTAGTATGAAGAACAGACAAATCCCGTTGCAGCATTTGGTCACTTTAGTTTGCTTCTCTCCTTGTTTATGCGTAGCTCTGTTGAGGACCGCATCACATTTAACGAGGTACAAACTTGCATTTATATCCTCCAGCTAATATAAGAAAGCCATATATCAGATTTAAAAAAACCCAAAAATGCCAAAATGTTATATGATGGCATGGCGTCATTTTATCGTAGTTTTGAAAACATTGTAGTCAGCTGAAACTTACCTTCAGCCAATCATACATGGTCAAAGATGTGGTTGTGCATGACCAATCAAGTACACATCGTAATTCATAAAGGAATGGAAGAGCACGATAAAGTCTATATCCCAAGTAATTAATTCTTGAAACTTTACTCGTCAAAAATTGTCGATACAACGTGCTCTGATGAGGAATCCCATATCGGATTTGTATAGCCTGCAGAGCAAGAGAAACCGACTTTGCAAGATATATAGCCCGGAGGGCTAGCCCTCCACTATGTTTACTTGAAGTGTCCATGTTCCAAGCATACTCCGTAACTGAATATGTGAAGAGGAAAAGGCTGAAGAGGTAAAAAATCACTTTCCCCGTGGCGAATGAACAAAGATATAGTATGCGATCGAGCACAATCAAAAAGAAGATAATCTGCACGAATAAAACACTAATCAAGTAAAATATTAAGATTAAAGTATCATGAAGACCGAAAATTCTGGAGAGGACCAACTAAACTGAAAGCTTAAACTAATAGTTGATGGCCCAATTATAGTTTTATACTACTCTAACACGCCCCCTCATGTACAAACCCATTATAGCTTTGCACGTGAACCCATGCACATGCCTTCTTGCCTTATGCTAGAATTTTAACATATTTTTAATAATCAGGATGGCGGCACGAATCGAATTTGTGACCTTTAGGTCAATTAGAATTTGATACATGTAGAGGGTTAGTTCAACTAAATGTTTAAACAAATAGTTAAAGACGCAATTATAATTTTATACAACTCTAACATGCCCCTCGTGTGCAAACCTGTAATCACTTCCTCAACTAAAAACTTAAAAGTGATAGTTGAAGGCCCAAATATAGTTTTATACTACTCTAACACGTCTCTTCACGTCCAACCCTGTTGTTGATTTACATGTGGCCCACACCTGGCATTGTGCTAGAATTTTAACATCTTTTTCAATACTCAGGAGGTGACACCACTAGAACTTAAGCTAATAGTTGAAGACCTAATTATAGTTTACACCACTCTAACACGCCCCCTCATGTGTAAGCCAGTTATTGCTATGCAAGTGGCCCATACACAATTTTTCTTCTTGCTTTGTGCGAGAGTTTGAACTTACAATCTAGGTGGCGGCACGACCCGAACAACTTCTGACCTCAAGTTCAATCAGACTCTGATATCTTGCAGATGACCAACTCAACTAAAAGCTTAAACGGATAGTTGAAGACCCAATTATAGTTTTATGCTACTCTAACATAAACCTTGAAATCCGAGACTAATAGTATGGTTTTTCATATTTCATAATTCGGGAAACAAGTCCAATTAATACGAACGTGTTGATAATGTCGAACTCAAAATTCTGCAGTCTTTGGAAGCTGAACATAATTTTTACTTTAACTATAGAGAGAAAGGAATAGTACTTACCATTAAGATAAATACAAACTCCTTCGGAAACTGATCTTCCAGCTGATACACATCAAGAAACTCACTATTATTCTTTATGATAGATTGGTAGAACATGCCAACCAGAAAGAAAACGCTCAAATCAGCACCAAATATATAAGCGTATAGATCGACATCTCTTTTGCCTCCCCCGATCACTGAGAATATAGGGAACGGAAAACTGATTACTTCAAAAAATCCAGAGCACTGTGCTTTTAAAATTTCCTTTGCTACGTCTGCTGCTGGAGTCAATGATTCATACCATTCCGCGGAGGCACAATCTGTTAAGGGAGAGGAGTATACAACCTCCAAGACAACTAATGCCACATTAGGGTTTTCTCGGCTTCTTTCAATGCTTTGAACATGAACACTACTGGCAAAAGGGCAAAGATTCGGGTTTTTTTCCTTGCATCTTTCGACATGAACTAATCTCAGAATTTGGTTTATTCCAGATTCAATCCTCTCTGGCTGAATTCCATCTTCCGGCCACATGTGCACGTCCATAGACACCTGAACAAAGTAAGGCGGAGACTCGGCTCCATGTGTCAGTGATTTCCAGTACCTGAAGATTCTTCGGGTAATCAACTTTATCAAATTTATTGACAAATGTAGCATCTCCTGCGCCCTTTTGCTCCAACTATAGCTCACGGGAAGCTCTTTTCTGTGGAGAGCACTCCTCTTGCTGAAATTAAATTCAGTAGAAGACATCCATTCACCGTCTTTTGCAGTTATCGAGCTCTGTATGAGAGTAAATAAGTAGACAAAGAAAAGAGGCAACGAACTAACAACAAATGATGACATGGTTTTATGGGCTGGAAATCCGAACTGACGAAGTAGGCTTGCACCTGTATTCCATCCACAGTGCTGGATGATGATTTGGTACAAATATTCAACCAATATGTAAACCTCTGTGTAAATCAGCATTGTGATCCAAAAGATGTAACTTGGGCCGGTATTTACACATATTGCATACATGAATAGAGCTGCGAGATATACCATTGAAAACAGGCTAAAGTTCCACAGAAACACGAGAACGAAGCAGCAATAACACACAACATCGTTGTTGGATCGCATCTGGGACCAAATGTGATGGAAGATCATCCCTATCTGCAAACTTGCAGCATCAATGCTCTTATCAGATTGTAGAGAAGTTGTGCGGTCCAAACGTAGATTTCTTCTCTTCTGGCTCTCCATCTCATCATATATGCCATCTTCAGTAGAATGCTCATTCAAATCAAGATCTTCTGGCGCAATGTTCAATAAGCTCACCAGGTTGCTAACAGCCTGGTTTCCAATAGACTGAACCTGCGAAACTCCATCACCTATCAGATGTACTGCTGATATAAGCGGGCCATCCTTTGCTACCCCTAAAACTCTCTCTTTTTTCTCTGAATCAGTAAATGCATTATCAGCAACATCATCCTCTATTTCAGTAATTTCAAACTGAAATGAATCTACCGATTGCTTCGTAGACCCAGCTGTTGATGGACTGCCTGTGTTTGCTACAGGAGATACAGAGTCGTCTCTTAAAATATGCTCCTGTTTCATGAAAATCTCTTCCTCTTTATCAACAGCCCCAACATCCCGATTTGAAGCAAAAGAATAGCTCCTCCTTCTCAAATCTTCAGCGTCAGGAGACGTAACAACACAATTAGGAATCGGGTTCATGCTTTGGAGTTGGACTTTTAAGTTAAGCATTTCAGATTTCATCTTCTCCACTTGCATATTACGCTGACGTTTCTTCTCCTCAGATTCACGAATGCTTTGTAATTGTGAAGTCTTCCAGGCAGCTTTTTTTTCTTGCTCGCGCACAATTGCACCTATTTGCTCTGCTTCAAGATATCGTGACACATAATCAAACTCTTGGGATGAAAACATGTACGACTGAAGCGATACCAACATAAATATGATAATCTCAACCAGTGCAGATCTTGCAGTAATCCGAAAGCCATAGTCATATTTATAAAATCCAATCACCTCATATATGTAATCTACGGTTTCACATTTGCCGGCACAAAATTCCCCCACAAAAGGAGATTGATAGGCGAGAGAGAGAACAATGATAGCAAAGTTGTATATGCGCAAGAACTTAAATATCTTGTGCTTCTTCTTTAGTATCTCAAGTCTCATCCGAAAGAAAACCAGAGCGAAAGCAAGATAACCAAGGTGCAAAATGTCATACTCGAGGGTTCCGGTTATCAATATTAAAGTAAGCACAAGATCCAAATGATGACAATAACAGTAAAGCCTCAGGTAATCCAGAAAAGTCCACATGCTTTTGGTTTCAAAAGAGAGATCTCTCCAAACAAATGTATTCTTACGTTGAGACATCATTTGACGATAAGTTGATGATCCTGATAAGCTGGAGAATAAATCAGCTCGGAGTTTGAAACAAGCGAACATGAAGACTAGAAAATAGCTGATTAGCATCCGGGGATCGTCAACAGTAAGTCCTGCCGCAAAAAGGTGACTCGCAACGTCAAGATAAATGGTATTAATGACATATATAACAAATGTCCAAGAAAATTTCGGATAAATGCCTTGTACCTCAAAATCACATAATTACCCCAAACTTTGTTTTCCATCAGATAACTACCCTCTACTTTCATAAAACTAATCTATTAATGACACCGTTAGGTTTAATGATGAAAATACTATTTTATGCTCCTACATAAATATAGCTTAACCTATCTTTCTTCATATAATTCATTTCATTTCTCATTTCAGCCAAAGGGTAAGAGAGGAAGAGAGAAGAGAAGAAAGGAGAGAGAAAGAACAAAAATAATTATACATGGAAATAAAATTAAACAATGGGAAATTTTAGGCACTATATATAAAAATATAGGTCATGTGCTAATCATGTGATGAGAAAGAAGAATTATTCTGTTAAATCTAACTGACTTAGTTTTATGAATGTACAGGGTAGTTATGCGACGCAAGAGTAAACATCAGGGTAGCATCGAAAACAAAGTTCAAGGTAATTATGTGATTTTGAGGTAAAGTACACGGCATTTATATGAAATTTCCAGCCAAAAAAAAAATTCCATACACGAGGAAGTAGGCAAGCAAGTTGTTTATCAATAGAAAGCAACTACACAATCAAGATGCAATTCTAACGTAGCCAAGAAAGCAATACCTAGCCAACAGCTCGTGCAAAAGTGAAAAGTTTCATTCGAGCATCTCCAACAGTCATGGCAACGCACGTCGGTCTCACTTGGGATCTGCTGATCCAAGCGAAGAATATTATTCCATAGGGAGAAGTACTCAAGAACAAGGATCAAAGCAAACAAGAAGACTAATACAGGCCACAATTTACGTATGATGCGCCGGCCTAAGAGGATACAAGTAGCAAGCAGTGTGATATATATCATAGAAATGGCATTCAACAAAGCAAAACTGGCAAGAAGAAGAGCGATCATGTTAATCTCAAGGCCAAAGAGGTTAAACATATTTTCCATCCAAAACTTCAAATATATTTTCAAGACGGTCTTTTGTGTTTCAAATCTTTCATTTCTCAAGGCAAGAATCCGCTTCTTGTTCCACTTATGACTCTCCATGGAATTTCCCCAGATATACCCAAATGAATACTTATTAGTGCTGCTACTACTACTCTCGGAACCTCTTGATTTTGAGGAGACAGGATTCGCTGTTTGAGATGGAGCTGAAGCAAAAGTTGGCCATGAGATTCTTGTTAACCCTCCACGTTTTGCAGATGGCATGCCAGAACTCGATGGTGGCCTGTTGTCCCCGTTAGGAACGGACACGTCTTCTGCAGAGACAAACAAAGGACAAGGCTCTTCCCACTTTCTTTTATTTTTCATCGAACTTGGCAAGCTCTCCAACCAACCGAAGGCATTGTATTGAAGGATACACGCAGCGATCACCAACACTTCTCCCCTCAAGCCCGATTCCAGACCCCAAAAATTGGGCTCGAATACACGCAGACCCAAAAAAAGGGACAGGTTAGAGTGCTTTTGTCCGGGAAACATTCCCGCTTGTTTACCCCATATCTGAAACAGATACTCTGTTGTCACTACGAGTCCCGTGTACACCAAGAATAATTTTGATGGAACGCGAGAGGCCTTAGGTAACGTGGAGCAGATGACAAGGCCAAGTAGATAAAAAAACCCAAAAGCGCTAATTGGAGATAATGATGCATAAAATACAGCAATAAGCAAGATCTTCTGGCTATGCAAAATCACCAATCGTTTGATGAACCCGCGGATTCCAATCTCCCATGACTGTTGATTGCTTGGCCTGTTGTTGTACCTGCTCTGCCTCCTCTCATAGCTATAAAGTTGCATAACGGTCAAGACAGCTAAAGATTCCCATACATTTTCCAACAGTGAAGCTTTAGCATTGTAGCCTAAATAAAAATGCAGATCTATCGACCTGGACAACCATTTCTCGAAGGTGGGGAAAGTGCTCAAACTATAGATGAAGATAAACACCACAATCGAGTACAATTTCAGTGGAAACCATAAACGTTTTCTTGTTCTCCCAACAAGCTGCCTTCCAGTCATCCAGACAAGGAGAAACAAAATGTATCCAAATGATAAATAATTGGGTTTCACGAGATACACGGCAAAGAGAATAGTCACAAAAGCAATGTAGGTTCCCAATGACCGATACATCGATAGAAACTTCTGTCCAATTGCACTGAGTAATGATGCTATCCGTTCTGAAATTAGATAAAAACAAATCAGCGTTAGCACAAGTCAACACTGTCAACAAATGCAACATAAACAATATAGTTAGCGTTGGATTTGAAATTTTGTTCAAGAATGGGAATCAAGAATCGGAATGGATATGAGATTCCAATTCATCATTATTGTAGAGAACCAACTCAACTCAAAAATTTAGCGGATACTTGAATGCCCAATATTAATTATATAATAACAATATCACATATTCAAAATGCTGACGCGAAGGACTCAATAGAAGTTACTGTTCACTGATACACAACTATCTCCTGGAGTTAAGAGCAACTTTAAAAACTCGACAAATTAGACGGTCATTATAACATACATCAAGCCATGGGTTATACCATATGAAGGATTATTGGGGCCGCGTCTGATAGATGAGGAGTAATAGACAGACAGCAGAACTGATTTGTTCAGACCAGCTTTCAAAATGCTAAATCCGACTGGAGTACTAGGAGTGTGCTGAACGATTGCCGAGAATGAGAATAGCAGCTCAAAACCGTGGTTGTGAATTGTACAGTAGCAAGCAAGCATTGCTATTTCGGCGAAATCCCAGAAACTACCATGTTCAAGTAGACCTGCATACATTAATTTAATTTTTTTAGGAAGAGGGAGGCAGTTTAGATACTAAAAACTGACATAAGAGACGAATGAAAATACCGAATTGAATGTCATCTAAAAGATAAGTACAATATAACTGTGAAGCACTTGCATACCTAGTTGTAATAGAATTTCCCTACTTAAGGAGCCTTCTTGTGTCAAAGTATTAGCGATCAAACTAATCTGAAGAATGTACACCAGTGCAAAGTGAGCCTCGCATAAGAGAATGAGGTATTGGCGTATCTTTTTGCTAATGTCGTGGCTCAGAAGATGTATCAGAAAGAATATAACTGGAGCACAGGTGAGAACATTATACCAATTAGTATAGCCACCATAAATTTATGTCACGTCATAAACTTGTTTTGCAGTTAATAATAGAGGTGGCAATTCGTGTCTCAACATGTGACACAGCACGAAGTAAGCATGTTTGAGTCCACTAATTTTGTAATCGTGTTGGAGTACCCAACACATTTAATAAGTGTTCGTGTTGAGCCTCAAAAAATGCACACACGGTTAATTATTCATGTTGTGACAAGCATGACATGCCCAACACGCAAACTTAGGGCCCCCCAAAACTCTAACTAGTATTATTGTTTATATGATTTTTGCATGTTAAATAACATAACTATAATAAGTTAAATTTGTGATATTAATTGTGTTGGGCCGTGTTGTGCCAAGCATGTTGGGAGAGTCTGGCAGAACATGTGAGGTCATGTTGTGTCAAACCGGTCCATTTAGAATGTGCTAAATGTGTCGTGTTTCGTGTTAGGTATTCATAAACGTGTCATGTTCGTGTTTAATCTTCGAGAATGACTACAAAACGTGCTGTGTTTGTGTTGGCCAATATGGCACAGGTCAACCTTCAACACAACACGAACATGGCACGCATGCACGATTTGCTAGCTCTAGTTAATAACATGGGGCATCACGCTCAAGTTTATGAATGAATAAACAATTCGTACAAAGATTAGTTTGGGATAACATACTATAAACAGCATGGATAAGACCAGGTTTCATGGCAACGAGGAATATCAGCGTCAACATTATAGGTCGAGAGCTTTTGCGCAATACCCATGCAATTATGGCCACAATCAAAACCTTAGTCTCGTCAAGCACTGTAATTGAAAAATACAAAGAGAAAAGAATTGCATAGATAGAGGTCAAAAGTATGATAACAATCAATTTATGAGATCGAAACTATACATAAAAGAGGTTATAAGACCCAATCCCATGTTGGCAAGCATGTTGGCTAGTAACGGAAAAAAAAAATACCTAGGCATATTTTTGATCAGCAAATACCTAGGCATATTAATAGAAAGTAAAAGATGATATTCCTTATGATTGGACGTGATAAGTTGTAATTGATGATATTTCTAAATATTTGGCTCTAAAATTGTAAGAGAATCAACTCAACTAGAAGTTTAAAGTGATAGTTGAAGACTTAATATTAAGTTTATACTCTAACATGCCTCTTCACGTGCAAGCTCGTTATTGCTCGGCACATGGTCCATGCACAAGTCTTCTATTTGCCTTGTGCTGGAATATTTAACATTTTTCAATTTAAGTGGTGGCAGTACTTGAACTTGTGACCTCCAGGTCTACAAGACTCTCATACCATGTGTAGGACAAAAGCAACAGGAATTTCCCAAACAGTGTTGGGGTCGGCTGCATTAATCCATTTGCAAAATACCATGTAGAGGACAAACTCAACTAAAAACTTAAGCTCGTAGATGGCCTACTATTAAATATACTCTTAACAAAAATGAAAGCAAATAAATAAATAACCATTTATAAATGTAGTGTCAATACCTTCCTCCGGGGAGTCATCCAAACGAGATCGCCCATCCTCATCAGACACGCAGAGGAAAACAGAGTTGTTCACGAGATTACCCAAGGCAACCAAAGTTCCCAGACCAAATTGTGCGAGCAGAAAGAATCCCGGTATAGGATAATGCCATAATCCAACCATGTCCCATATTTCCATGTCCTGAAGATTTTGTGAAGTAACTTTCAACCATACGGTGTTTTTGTCTTATCGAAAAATGGAAATACCATGCCAATGAAAGAGGAGTACCTTCCCAAGTTTCCCATTCAAGAATGCAAATGCTACATTGAAAATATATGTGCTGACAGCCCACAAGAGGATGAAGACAAGAAGAAGCCCATTCAACCGATGCAAGCGAAATACTGAAGGGAAAGCGTAGACAATGTAGCCAACATACGCAAGTAACCCAAAAGCACATAAACTTGCAAAATGGAAACTCCAGAACGATAAAGCAAACAAGGAGACCTGTCAATTTTACCACTGAAAGATTTCATATAAATAATTTAACATAAATTCAAAGAGATATCGTATTCATCAAAACTTTGTAAAAAATATTGAAAGGGAATAATTTCACAAGAAAAAAGACATGTTCTTCTACACTTATTTATGCAGCTGGCTATATATGTCAAGTGCCAAAGAACCACCAATTCAATTAGTAAGAGCCAACCCAGAAGAAACCCACAACCGATTAACATTAAAATGGTTAAAAAAAAAGTGACATTATATAAATAAATAATGAAATAACCATAAATTTAAAAGCACTAATTGCTGGTTTCAGGCATGTAAGTCCTAAACCTTCAGCCAAAATTTATCTTTTAGCTTGTTTCATAAGATTGCAATTATTTTCTTTGAAATCTAAAACTACTTATTCTTGGCTAAGAAAAAAAATTCTTCCTGAAGGTGTTTTATAATGTGATAATTCCTGCCCCCGAGGCCCTGACCCGACTTTCAAATATTATGATCTTGTATGTTCATATGGCATCCACTAAATTACTATTACTAGTATAAAAACTGTGCTCAAGTAACATCTAGCTCATCATATAGAAAATAATGTCAGAAGTTCCCTTTCACAATAGGTGCATTTAATGAATGTTTCCAACTAACTAAACATCTTATAGCTACATGTGAACTTTCAGATAGGTAACACAAAATTGCATCACCATTAACCTCTAAAAAATGATGGCAAATATGTAGTTTAGAAATATGTACCGGGAAACCATACGTGAAAAAGTTGATACTGAAGGTCCGAAAAACTGCTCCCCTCAATAACACATTGGTATGCTTTACACCAGTCCTGCACGTGATGAAACACTTCATTAAGGCTTGCAAGCAACCAGGAAGAAGCCTCGACTGACAATCGAACCTCCTCTCTGGCAAAACCCACATTAAGTCCAAAAGAGGATTCATCAACCTATAAGTCTAGTTGGAAGCTCTTATAAACTTTGATCTAGAACCATATAAGTTTGCTCAAAATTGTCTAAAACATACTTAACACGCACCCTTTTTATAAATGAAAAAGAAAAGAAAAATTGGAGATTCCTATGTGTTTCTACATGCAAGAAACTAGATAATAACAATCTTTGGTTATGTTAAATTTTAATATTTTCCCAAACCTTTATATGTAGCTGTGTATTTTCCTTCTACGCGTGGGCCACTGCAGGCATGTCCTTCAACAAGTGGATAGAAAATCACAGGGAGAGGTTACTCAAGCGGGCCACAAGCCCAAATCAGAACCTACTTTGATACCATGTTAGATTTTAATATTTCTAAATTGGACAAAGGCTTGGGCTTTTCACTTTAATAGTAGGGATTACTTGTACTTTTATATGTAATTTATTCTTTTTCTACCTTCAACCATTGGGGCAAGTGGCTTAAGGCACTTGGTCCCCTTGAGGTCTCGGATTTGAGCCTTAGTGCTGTGGTATACTTGCTGATCAATTTTTTTTTGTTCTTTTTCTATGTTTCCAATGTGGGGATATTATCAGGCGGCTTATCGAAAATCTTCATAATCTTAGGCAAAATAACAATCTTTCCCTCTTTTTTTTTATGCATACCTTGCTAAGCATAAACTAAGACAAGTACAAAATACAATTTACAGAAATGGCATTGCTACATCAAATGAGCCAGTTTCTAAAGTCGTCTCAAACTCTATGAAGTAGATGTGACAATGTTCTCTTTCTTTTGTATGCAAATAAATCAAATGATCATTCATATGGAAAATGTTGTGATGAGTAACAGCAAAATAGATATTACAAGCATATTACCTTGATTCACGAATGAAAAATGAATGCTTTGAGGGAAGAAGCTGATCTGTCAAATGATTTGAACTCATGGATAGAATAAAATCCATTTCTTCCAAATCACGTTTAACATATGATATCTGAGTTGAGAGAAGAAAAAATAGAACACATATAGTAGATATCAGCGAAAGTATGATAACAAGAGACATGGATGCACGAGATATTGGAGAAGTGGCATAGCATCTATGATATAGATGGTACAATTTCTCACTAAATCAGGACTAGAATTTATTAATGGGCAAATTACAGGTAAGTACCTTATTTGCAAACAGCTCCCTATACATCTTTTTGCAACAACTAACTCCTTATACTTGCAATTTTTCATTCTGTCGGTCAGATTGTATTGAATTTTTTTTCTCTCGCAATGTGTATGACACATGTTTTATCATTTTTTTTTTCAATATACTTATTTTATCCTTACTATCACCATCAATTTCACATTGCAGGAATGAGGAAATGAAAGTACAAGGAGCTATTTGCAAATAGAGTTAAGTATAGGGCATTTATCTTTTAAAATAACATATGCATACCGTAATGTAGAAAAGCAGCATAGAGAGAGCAGAACAGATCTTCGGCCAGCCAGAATCTACTGAGATTTTGAACAGACCAATGAACTCAGCAATCCATTGAACCGTATTTGGGAATTCTATTGGCAGCTGATATACATAAAGCAGGGCAATGTTGAAGCCCGCATACAACTTAAGAGGCCTCCACCACCTTCAAAACCAAATGCAAACTTGTGCAATGTAAGTGACTAATCACCGATTCAAGCAAATTTGAAGGGAGTGAAGGATAAAGAGAGCATTAAACCACCTGAAAAGTCCTAGAAAATTGCTTGTTAGGGACCAATCCACAAGGCCCACACAGATTCCAATAAAAAATGGTAGAGAAACCCATGAGGGATGGCTAATTCCAACAACTAGCTGAATTCCAGGTGACAGCAAACATGAAGCAACCCTAAAATGAGAACCTTCAATACAAAAGACCAAAAATTCGTGCAAATTAGGCGAAACATGATTGCTAGAATAAACATGAATACACAAATTATGTTTGTAGGGTGCATAATAGTTAGAGGCGCAAGGAGTACAAAAGCGCAAAAGGATTTTGGCACGCACTAGGTGAAAGTCACCTAGCCCGACCATCTGCGATGCGAAGCACAAGCCTTTGAGCCTCGCCTAAGGCCTAAGGTGCGCCTAGGGAGATACTTTGTCAAACAATAATGATGAAGACATTCAAATCAAAAAAATTGCACATGTATCAACTACTTACAAACCTATTTGCTCAACAACTAATAGGAAATGTTCCCAACAAGAATCTCGCCACGGAATCAGACCATATTCGTCCCCGTATATGTCAACTACAGCAACCAAAATCACTAATAGTTGAAGAATAATAAAATATATTACAGAGGGAGTCTTCCACGACTGGATTCTGTCAATGAAACAACAAACATTAAGTCTCAATCCAACCAAAGATAACAAAGGAACAGAAAAATTGCATAAAACCAAAACCAATTCTTACATCATAAATCCGGTTAATTCTGCCCACCATGCATTTGCCACACTCCATTTATCTCCCTTAGCAGCCCATATAATAAGATATATTACTTGAGAAAAAACTACAAGTATGGAAAATATGATAACGGACCAAAATAACAGGAATCGCCCTCGATAACGAAATTCTGTAATAAAAAAATGAAGAAGAAGACAAGTTAGTAGTATTAAAAAAATCACTTGTAACATAGAGGATTCAGTACAAAGAAACGTGAACAAGAAACCATATATTTCTGCATGGTTTAGACAACCTATGAAAAAGTTCAACAATAAACAAAATATGATGTCAAATTCTCAAAGGTTTCATTTGGATTCATGAATTTGATTTGAAATTTGGTGTTTTTAAATCTTGTTTTTCAAATACAAATATAATGTTTGGAAAATCATAGAATTTAAAATGAAAAAGGTAATAGTTGTTATTTGGAATTCCATGTTCAGGTATGTTTTGAATCCAAATGGATTTGAGCCAAATCCAACTTCTTTGTGCATCAAAACATTGTATTTGACATCATATTCCAAACAGAGTACAAATTTATTTTAGACAAAGCACAATGCTAGTAGGATGTAACACCAAACCTAGCACTGAGTCAATTGATTAATCAAATTCCGTGTACACTCTAGAGCCATCTAGCACTGAGTCATTAATTAAACAATATAAAGTACATGGTGCAAGCAAACTATTAAGAGTAAAAAGGGCATTTAATTTAAACCAGTAGATCTACATAAAGTATCTTACTTACCTATTTTTGGCGCAATATATTGGATAAGAAGAAAAGCTATCAAATCAACAAGAGAGATCAGACTCCAATTGGTTAAAGCAGCTGCAATAAGATGTACAAAAATGGGTCAGATCCCAGAAAGTAATAACCAGGCTTCACAAAGTGAAAGATTGTGAAATGCATATACATTAAATAATCTCGCCCATACAGAAACATACAGATTTGTCATATTCAACGTACCAACCACAACCCTAACAGTACTAAACACACTCAATGTGGTGAAAGACAAAATGCACCACTATGGTACCATAATCCTTACAGCTTAATAGGACAATAAAGGTCACAGAATACGCAACAAGTAAAGGTAGGCACAATTTTAAAAGAGGAAAAGCGAAGTACGTAAAGTTCAAATATGTCATCTAACCACAGCACAAGTTGTTCAGCATTATACTGATAATGAATTAGACTCCCCATTCCTACTACTTGAAAACTACAACAATGATCCTTCAACTATCAAGACCTTACCAGTTTGGTCTTTGAATTAAATTTATGTTCAAATGATCCTTCAGCTATTGAAAACCGACCAAAATGGTCTCATGCGTTAACTTTCATTAGATCTTTACATTTATTTAATGTCACGTCAACAAAATTGACATAAAAACTAATAGAAGTTAATGTTGGTGACCATTTTGGTCGGTTTTCAATAGGTGGGGGACCATTTTGGCATAAAATTGTTCATGGACCAAATTGGTCAGTTCCTTATAGAGTTATAGTTCATGAACCATTTTGATAGTTTTTCCTAAACATAAAAGGTATGATTCTAGCAGGTACAAGTTACATGAGATATCATGCAAAATAATGTAAATTGAGTTACTCACACTTAGACACGCATAACTGGAAACTTTAGCCGTGAAGATGTCACGCACATAAAATACTTGGTCCAAATATTCTCAAACACGGCTCATGGAATAGATATCGTTCTAAGAATATGTGCAGTGGAAGTAAAAAGGTCAAACCAACAAGGCTCTATATTTATACTTTATAGTCAGTATGAACTCTATCAATCTCTTTGTTCGTATCATCACTAAATCACTCAATCAATTAGCAAACTATCTTTCTAGACTATGAAAAAACACGAACACTTGGCTATAAGCGACTTCATACCTTCGTCCCACTACCTTCCAAGTATTAAAGTTCTCCAACAGCTAGATGACTCAACAAGCCACAATTCAGTGAGGTAAGCATATAATTTACATTCTCCACAACATAATGCGCAAGATTAAAACCGAATTACTTCGATTTACAACACAAACTATACTATGACCTTATACAAGACAACACAAAAAGTGAACTCAGAAATAAGCACACACACATATAAGGACAACAAGTTAACTAAAATCTAAAATTATTTGCACAATGAGCAAACTTTAAGTTCATATCAGAATGGAACTAAAATTACAATAACTTCAAAGCAACCCCTTTTCACTGATCTTAGAGCACACAATAACAAAACTATTAATGCAAAAAATTAAAAAACAAATAAAAAAATTGTGAAACTCACCAGATAAGAGCAGCATAGGCAAAACAAACCCTCCCAGAAAAGTCCCCATGAAAAGCCCTTGTCACAGAAAATCACTTCAGTTTCATTGCCTCAATCAAAATCTGAAAATCCATCAAATGGGTTCTTATTGCGTATCAAAACCGCGAAAACCCATTTCCCGGAAAGTCCAAATTTTCTCGGAAAATGGAGAACCTGAATCCTGCTTCAGCTGAACAAATGATGAAACGAACCCAGATTGTCCTTATTGGCTCTTTTTTTTCCAAATTACGTAAAAAATAATAACAATTATGCGTCAAAAAATGTGTAATCAAAACATAGATTATACACGCAATTTACCAAATGGTCCGACCTGAAAGTCAAGAATTTATATGCAGATATATATATGTATAGTTTACAGATAAAAAGAAAATTGAAAACAACGTGAGCACGAAGCTTGGGTTAGCATAAGAAGGGTAAAATTGTTTGGTACCTCTAGACTTATATTTTTTTCAATTTTAGCCCCTAATTAGTTTTTTTAATAGTTTTAGCCCCAAAATTTACCCCTTAAATTTGCTACAACTAGGGATGACAATTTAACCCGACACCGACGAGGACCCGATGTCTTGACCCGAACAAAACTCGGGGCATTAAAAAATTCGATAATGCAACAGCCAGCAAGTACAAAAAGAAAAATGATTCGAGTGAGTAATGGGACGGGAACGGAAAGCCAATGACTTGTCCTGCCCCAAAATTGGGTTGAAAATGCCTTGGTATGATATGAGGGTTGAGTTTCAAACCGATTTGAGTTTAAGTTTATGTGTATAATATATGGACTCATGCAGTCTTTCCTTCCGAAAATTGATCAGATCCATTTTATGCGACTTGAACTCACAACCAGAGTTGGCAAAATGGATCCAACCGGCTGACATAAATTCAATCAAACTTAAAACCAATCTAATTAAATTTAAGGTTAGATCGAGATGAATTGAATAAATCCGCATATTTTACACTAAAATTGAAAATTCAATTTGTACCCTTGCCACCTCTCAACAATCAATTGTAGCGGGTTTAAAAAGGCACACTAAAAATCTGACTATCTTAGGGGTTAAAATGATTAACAATCCTAATTATGGGCTAGAAATAATAAAAATGTAAATTCAGGGGTACCAAACCATATTACCCAAAATGTAATTTTTGGTAACTCTTGGGGATTTAAATGTAATTTCAGAGTTCAGACTGTAAAGCAATGACCTTTTTGACCAATCGGAATATGCCATCTGTTTCTTGTCGTGCGTTTGTTTTCGGTAACGTCTTTTTCATTTCCAATTTTGGGCTTCAGAGAGATGCTGCTTCGCCAAAAGAGGTAGTGTAATTGTAGACGTGTAACGAGGGTATTATTGACATTTGGTTATTTTATGTTCCGTTTGGCCGGTTTGGGGCAGAGTCAAAATATAATAGTCAACGGAGTAATTTTTTTTCTTTATTTTTATTGGATCTGTGTAAAGTTAGATCTAGATTTGCCAAAAGAGACTTTGGGCCCATTTATAGGCCCAATTGGAAAGTGGGCTTCTCATGTTTAAGGCCCAAAGTGGAACAACAGGCCCATTAGTGTATTTCATTGTCAAGTTTTGAATTTAAAAGAAAATTTTATCTTGCTCTCTCAACAACTATGTCAATTTGTAATAAAATTGTATAATTGAAAGACGTGTCTATGTTTGATTTCATCATTTCCATAGAGTCGGTGCATAAATCAACACATTTTGGTGCATGAAATTTAAAACCCGAGCGAAATCTGTTTTGTCAGCTCTACTTTCCATGAAAGAAAGAGAAAGGTCAACTGTGGAACCAAAATCTTGGAAGTTGAATAAAAGTGAATCTATGAACTCACAAGATCAGTCTCCAGCAATACCATTTTGGTCATCAATGAGCTATTTGCATCATATTTTCTCAAATCAATCAAAACTTAAAGGTTACAAGGAATCCTAAAGAAGATGAAAGTCAACTACTCGTGTGTATTCGAGTAAACACGAGATTGCCATAGAATTCTGAAGATTTACGATCTGATATATAGCATATGCATACTCAGGAAAAGATATTTCTCCGGACATTCATCACATAACTGAACGTTATCATTCGAGTAAATAGAGATTGCCATAGAATTCTGTAGATTTACAATCTGATATATAGCATATGCATACTCGTGAAAAGATGTTTCTCCAGACATTCAAGAAAATGGACCCGAAAAGCATAATTATAATGGAGAAATATGCAACTCATATCGAAAGTTTAATATGCATCCGTATTTGGATAGTACAAAACACAATGCAGCAATTGTTAAGCTCAACAAATAAAAGGGACATACTTATAGCAGAGGAAGGGAATAAGCCGACACAAAATAGGCGGAGATCGCATTGATCACAGCCTCGCATACGAAATCCGAAAACTCGCTGAACGGCGCCTTCTAGCTTCGGTCACCATTTCCTCTATAGGCCTAGCTGAGTAAACAAGTATCTTCAAACACGTCACTAAATCATACTGTTACAATAAAGCATACAATCATGGTAAAGTAAATGGGAAAATTGCTTAAGAACAAAGAACATCGTGATTTATGACTGTCAAAAATGTTGTGGACATGAAATTTGTTTCAGTGAAAAGGGTCATTTCGGAACATTCCAAAGTTTCCTTTGTTCAGTTTGGGACGGGATTCAAGTAAACTAAGTCAACAGTACATGTGTAAAATCTCCGTTAATTTTGTCATCTAAAAGCACTGTTACGTCTTTATTTACATATAATCGCACAGTCAGCAACTGAATATTATAGAATAAAATGCTCATATGAACCATACATTGAAATAGAACCCCAAAAAAAAAAAGTCATGTGCGTCTCAAACAACGTATCTAACTTTGTTGCATATGAAATTGAACAAATGGAAGTTTCAAATGTACCAAATTGACAATTTTTTGTGGCAAAAACTTAAAACGAGGGGCTGAAGAGGTTTACCTTTTTGTACATTGCAGTCGCACCCTCTACAAGATTTGTCCAATATGGAAAAGCCAAGATTGTTTGCTGCATGCGCTATACAAATTCATCATCACTATCATCTTCGAAGTCAGAATCTGATTCATCACTCTCTGGTCCCATTAGTGAATTCATGTCAAATGATGGCTCTGCTTCCATTTCCTCCAAGTCAATCGAGTCATAGTCCATTCGTTGCTGAAACTTCTCATCAGAGCAGTTAAGAAGCCAAGCGAGAGAACACTTATACCCCTTCTTCACAACCATCTTATGTCTCGGTTTTATAGTAGATTCCAGTCCATAAGTAAAGAATGCTGGGAAATCAACTAAGTCATCCAAAGGCCTCTCCATCACCTTTTGGAAGTAATCGAAGCTGAGTTTCATAATGTCAAGATTCAAAGCAAGCACTTGGGGACACCCCACGACCATCTGCCGGACTTGTTGCAAGGAGAATCCGCAATTGTTGAGAAAATCTACATGCTTCATCATAGGAGCATTACTGAGGCTCACAACCTGTGGCATCTTTTCAACAACTTTACCAAATTCTTCGGGACTCAAATCGATAATTTCATTAAGCAAATTTCTTCGACTAAGAAGCTTCTCCTTCAGGTCAAGTCCTATGATCTCAGGATACTGCGCTATCACTGAAGAAACTGATGTTTCCCTGACATTGAACTCTAGAAGGG
This sequence comes from Pelargonium nanum, assembly GCA_036897485.1. Classification (NCBI taxonomy): domain Eukaryota; kingdom Viridiplantae; phylum Streptophyta; class Magnoliopsida; order Geraniales; family Geraniaceae; genus Pelargonium; species Pelargonium nanum. The sequence continues at coordinate 50,099 of JAYMTF010000032.1, forward strand.
ACTCCACGTTCGGTTTCACCATTTCACGTAATCCAAACCCGAGGATGTGAGGCTTCTTCTCTATCAATCTAGCCACGGCAAACCTTGGAATATCCAAGCTTTCAAGATACTCCACAAAAGGTTTGATCACCCGACCTACTCGCATTCCTAATATCTCTGGGTACTCGGTTAAAATCCTTCCTATTTCTCTTCTTGTCACTCCAATGCCAACCAGATATGCTACCGAAGTGCTCATCGTCCCTTCAAGCTTGAAACCTAATACTTCTGGATATTTCTCCAGAACCCGAGGAATGTCAATTGGCTTGATATCCATCCCTTGGAGATACTTAACCACCGGGGCGAGGTCTACAACAACACTAGCATGGAGGACCTGAGGATATCTTCTCAAGAAGTCTGTCAAAGTAGATTTTTTAACACCTAATTTGCCGAGATAATCAAGCACAGGAATCATGTTCTTCTTTACGCTACAGCCAAGAACGAGTGGGTAGTAATTAATATCTTCAATCGTAAGTCCTATATTGTGAAGAAAATCCACACGTTCTCTCATAACCTCAGCTGTCACAGGAAGCTCCAATCCATCAAGTTCATCAGGTACAATACCAATGCCCCTCAAGAACTCATAAACACGGGCACGATTTGCTGCCTTCTCATTCTTCATGTCTAATAAACTAGGGCGACTATACAAGGATTTGGAACTCTCTTGTTTCCGACGTGAACGAAAAGTCTTTGGCTTGGACACAGATGAACTGACATAACTAGATGCAACTGTTCTACCAGAAATACAGTACCAAGTCGTGTTATGTAGTCCAATTCTCTTCTCATGGATGCTTGGGGTTCGAAGAGTTGGTGTAAAAATTAAATGGGGTTTACGGTTTGTGAGAGAAGGTAACTCCGGATGTAGAAGCAACAAACAAGGTTTTGTGATGCTCGCACAGATTTCAATCTTCATATTTAAGGATTACCAGTATGAATGAACCTGCTCAGAGACAATGCAAGCTCAGCAATTATGAGCTCTAAAATGAAACTCTTTGAACATGCAATGTCAACAATACAATCAACTAATGATCATATGGGTAATTATCATGAAAAAATGATCAGAACAGGTATTGTTTATTTTGAAAGAAAAGAAACACATTCGGGAAATTATTGTGAAACAGTTTGATATTATTTCTCATCTAGTCCTTGAAACATATATCAACATTAACATTAAGATCTATGGTTCAGGCAGTAAAATGTCAACTAGACCGCTTTCACATAAACAACCCCCAGACCCCATAAACAACAATCAAGCCACATCCCAAATAAGGTCACATTCTCCTCCTGCACTTCAACCTCCCTATTCTGTACATGCCCATATCCTATATTATTAACAAAAGAGGGCAGAGAGTCTCAACCTTAGAGCTAATGGTTGAGGCTCAACCAAGACACATTTGAATTGGATCCGGTCAAGCACTCCGTGCCCATAAATTCATTGGAAATGGGTGTTCAATCGTGAGATGCCAAACTCTCATAGCTTGGTTGAGTCTCAACCATTAGCTCTGTGGCTGAGATTCTTTCATCTTACCAGAAAGAAAGAAGTCTCACTGACAGAGTGACAGTGCTAATGGCTAAAACTCAGCCAAGACACATTTGAACTGGATCCAGACGGCCACAAATTCATTAAAGCGGATATGAGTGTTAACCAGTGATGTGTTAAAACTCTATGAAACTTGACTGAGTCTCGGCATCGTTAACAAAAACTTCAAATATATATATATATACACACACACAAACTTCATATTTCAATAGCTACTCCTAGATTATCCATTTCAAATGCTCAAAACTCACTTCACTAAAGCAAGAACTCAATTTTTTCCTTCCCTTCCCTAATTTTCTCAGCAAATTCAAGTTTCTTACACACCTATCATCACTTGTAAAGTAATTAACAAGTAGAAAACTTGTTTTGGCCTTCGAAATTCCAGGAAAATCAAACCAAGCATACCATAAGTATCAAATCAAGCAGAACAAGAAATAAGTAAATAGAAGATGAAGAGAAGATAACCTGCCGCGAAATTCGGCCGGAGGTGAGTTCTCCGGCGACCGGAGAGGACGACAGAAGAGCAGAATCGGAGAGCTTCGGGCTCGGAAACCTCAGAATCGGAAGGGTAAGGTTTTGGGGTCACCGTCACAAACCTCAGCTTAACGTCTTATTTTCTGCGCCCAGAAACGACCGGTAGTTTTTATGAGCATATATAGTACACGGATAGGCCTTTTGTTGTTGGGCCTAATTTCATAAAACTGGGCCTCAAACCGGCCCATATCAAAAGGCTGAGAAATATTCCAGTGTGGGAGGTGGCAAATGCATGAAACTGCAACTGGTTGCTCAAGCTCGAGAAGAGCCAAATTGGGATTTTGAAGAGATCGGAAGAGAGAGAAATGGTGGGATCGAGACTCGTCTTCTTGATAATTATAGTTTCTGCAACTTCTGGAGCTGCTTCGCAGTGCTCGGTTCAAGGTGTTAACTTTTTTGCTTGCTGTTGCGATCAATTTTTTTTCCTCAAATTTTTGATTTTTTTTGTTTGTTTGTTGACTGAAGAATTTGGGTTTCTTTGATCGATTTTGTTAGTGTTTTGGTGGATTTTGGTTTTGTTGTGAATGATTTGCTTGTTACTAATGGTGGGTACTGTAGCTTGAGGATTGGAGATTCATGGTTTTGATGATTGTTTGGCTCTCAGAAGTTTTAGGGCATTTTGTTGGCTTATTTTTTAGTAGTACTTGAATTTTGACTTTTGAGCTGCTTGTATATCAATTGTGTGCACTCTCGATTCAGATTTCGGGTCGGGTTCAGGTTTGTGTATTTATTGTGTGCACTGTGTTGAGTTGGCAGTTACGATTTTGGGTCGTGTTCAGGTTGAAATGAACTAGCCTTAACCCGACCCATAAGAGGTGTAAGTTTGTCATGTAAAATGTGTAGGTTGCCCGACCCGAATATTCCATTTGTTATGGGAAACTCGACTTGAACAGTAATCGAGCATATTCTGTTTGATTTCAACCTGCAAGAATATGGATTGGATTTCAAGTACACGTGAATTTGGCTCCAAATTGCCAGCTCCACAATTGAGCTACACCAGGTAGCTCATTTCAATTCCACTTAATAGAATTCACAATCTCCAATGAAGAAACGTGATGTTTAAATCATGGTGTCATATACATTTTCTCTTGATTACTTGTTTGTTACATAGAAGTGGAATTTAGCGCAACAGTAAAGTTGTTGACTTGTTGTCTTCTGACTTTTGAGGTCATTGGTTTGAGGAGTAAGACTGCGTACATAAATTACCCTTTTCAAGCCCCGAAACGCACAATAGTGAGACCGTGGGAGCCTCGAGCGACGAGTGCTAGGCCGCTCTTTTACAGAATGGAATTTGGGTTGTTTTGATGTGCGGGTTTTTTGGATTCTTGATTTATGACCAATATGTATAGTTGGTAATGGTAAATACATTGAAAAAGTGTTGTTTTGGGTACATCTATGCATTTCTTTGTTTTGGTGTTTTTGGTTTTTTTTTCTAGTTTATGGCATTTTGTTGTATCAAGCTTGTTGGAGAGAAAGAGAGAGGATTATCAGAAACAGTTCATGTATATAGTTATTTTGCTTAGTGTTTCTGAACTTGGTTCTTACGGGTCAGTTCCTTAGCTTTTATTTTCCTAATTGGATGGTTTTGGAAAATTTTGTTCGATTCAGGAACTCCTCTGGTAAGGAATATCAGTGATCTTCCTCAGAGTAACTTTGGCAAAGAGGGCTTGTCTCACATCACAGTGGCCGGCGCTGTTTTGCATGGTATGAAAGAGGTACTATATGCTTTTAAACCTTCTATGCTAACGTTGAAATAGACAATCATGATAAAATTCAGAGTTATCAACCAGAATCAATATTTATGTAAGAAGTGAATATCGTATCAGAATAAGCTATGCACGTTTTGCTATAGAAACTTTCTATTTAAAGAAAGGTTAAATTTCACAAACTCACATTGAACTTAAAAGTGAAGCATTTAACTACATTTACTTTCAATAAATTGCACTGTTAATAATGGTGTTAAGTTTTTGTTAGAAAGACAAAAATAGCACTGCATAAAATACTTTTTTACTATACTGAACTTTGCACGTGTTGTTACATTTTGAAGTTCAATGTAGATGTGTGCAAGACATGCAAAGTTGAGTGTAGTTTTGTGCAATTTACCCTTTATAGGACGTCTCATATACTTTACCAAACTTTTGTCATAGGTCGAGGTATGGCTTCACACCTTTGCTCCAGGATCGCGCACGCCTATTCACAGGCACTCTTGTGAAGAAGTTTTCATTATTCTAAAGGGGAGCGGGACTCTCTATCTTGCCTCAAGTTCGCATGAAAAGTACCCGGGAAAGCCCCAAGAGTTTCCAATCTTTTCAAACAGCACATTTCATATCCCTGTTAATGATGCTCATCAGGTACAATACAACACTCGACATTTACTATTTTCAGAGCATCCATACATTTCTTTCCAAAATGAGTATCAAGTATCAACGTTCTTTTTCTTGTCTAGTTAGTTATAAGTCAAATCTCAATTGCTCGCTATTCTCTTTCCAGGTCCAGAATACAAATGAGCACGAGGATTTGCAAGCATTAGTGATCATATCTCGTCCGCCCATGAAAGTGTGAGTAGCTACTCTTTTGCCATTACACGCTACATTTTTCGGTACTACTAATATATCATCCATCCATCCATCCTCCATATTTAGCTGAGTTAATGCGTTTATGTCTATGCTAACAATTCAGCTTGGGAAGGAAAAAAAATGCATACGTATATATTTGTTTGATCCCAACATTGTTCGTGAACTGGATTTGTTGTTGCTTTTCTCGTACTAAGAGGAAAATTACAATCTGTAACCAACCTCAACATTGTTTGGGAAATGGATTTGTTGTTGATATCTCGCACTAAGAGATAAGTTACAATCTGTAACCAACCTCGACATTGTTTGGGAAATGACTTTGTTGTTGATATCTTGTACTAGGAGAAAAGTTACAATCTGTAACCAACCCGACATTGTTTGGGAAATGGCCTTGTTGTTGTTCTCGTGCTAAAGGAAAGTTACAATATGCAGCCAACCCCAACATTGTTCGGGAAATGACTTTGTTGTTATTGTTATTCTTTAAGTGGAAAGCTATAATTTGTTACCGCTTTCAGGTTCATTTACGAGGATTGGTTCATGCCTCACACAGCAGCAAAATTGAAGTTCCCGATCTATTGGGACGAGCCATGCTTTCAAGCATCTGCTAAAGATGAGCTTTGATTGTGATTTATAACAACCTGTGAGTATTGCAGTTTGACAGTGTGATGTATACAAAGTTGTAATTTTTTTTTTTTTACTTTCTATTTTGGAAACAATTGTGTGTACAAAAAAAGAAATAGAAGTTAGTGTCATTGGTCTGAGAATTAGGTGTTTTGAGTGAAACTAATGCTATTTTGGTCTCCATTTATGGCATGGTTTCAATACACACTTGCATTTCTTTCCCATTATAGCGATTTTTTGTTCCTGTAAACCACTGGTTTAATCCGGTTTGGGGTTTAGTTACCGTTATGGTTCTTCAACTTCTTTATAGATGTGTCTAATGGGGATCGAACCTAATAGTTCTTTCCACATTTTCAACCTGCTATTAGTTATAGCGAATTATTTTAAGACATTTATTTTAATTATATTAAATTAAATTAGATGATCTTATCGTTACACATCACAAAATTATAGGATCAAACCATCCCTAGGTCGCAGGACCAAGAACGTGGCCACCAAGATGATAGGGTATCACCCCACCATGACGGTCCGTAGCCCGAATCGAAAGATCGGGGAGTTTGTCATCCCACCCGCCGTGCACACAAGGTTGAGAGAGTCGCATGAAGAAAGTAAAGTCGCGACGAGATCCTCATAAATTTGGGTTTAAATTAATTTAAAGTTTCGCTAAACAATGTGGATTTGTTGGCCCAAGTTTCTACTGCAACAGGCCCATTTTCAAAGCCCACACACGACCTGGCTCACGATGCGCACGTAGCACCAGGTGCATTATAGCCAAACCCACCCAGTGACTCCTCTTCTATATCGTCCACACCACCGATCCACCGACGATTCTCGCAATTTCTCATTTCCATCTGATCTCCGAACCCCTAACCTCCCATGGATTTCTTCAAATCCGTCTTCTCCGACGATCCAGATCCTCCGAGATCCGATCCAGAATCGTCCCGAACCGAGAACCAAACCGCCTCGGACTCGTCGGACTCAGATCCCGCTTCGCCGCAGCACGACTCAAACCCTAACCCTATCTCCGATTCCGAACCTGAAGCTGAATCTGAATCTGAAACCGCCACTGCATGGAGCTTCGGCGGCCTGATCAGAAACTTGACGATCAAGTCCGAGTCGGTGATCGAAACCTACCGGCGCGACCTCCAGGAGTTCGGGACCGGCCTGAAGAAGGAGATCGAGGTGGCGCAGGGGTCGCTGGGGACGGTGAGCCACGCCATTGATGAAATCGGGAGCACCGTGATCAAAGGAACGTCTCAGATCATCTCTCACGGCAAGGAGGTAATTCTAGCCGCTGATCCCGAGTCCGATTCGTCTGGTAGTAGTCAAAGCCAGAGCTTCAATTCGAAGCGATACAGTAGATTTGATGCTCAGGTTCGTGCGATTCAGAGTGATGTTGATACCTACTGTGATGAGCCTGAGGATTTGAGCGATTACATGAAGTGGAAATTAGGGTTTGATTTGGAGGAAAAGAGGGAAGAAATTGAGGGATTGTTTGAAGAAAATGGAGCTATGGAGAGTGTTTACAAAAGGATTGTTCCTAGCAGTGTTGATCATGAGACATTTTGGTATAGGTACTTCTATAAGGTCCATAAACTCAAACAAACTGAGGATTTGAGGGTTAAGCTTGTGAACAGAGCCATTTCGACCGAAGAGGAAGAGTTGAGTTGGGATGTTGGTGATTCGGAGGACGAGGAGGAAAAGGATAGTAAGAAGAATTTAGTACCGAAAGTTGATAGTGAAGCGAGTAAGGAAGCGTTGAGAGATACTATTGTCGAGGATGAGAAATCGCGGGTTGGTAGTGGAAATGTGGAAGGGATCAATGTGGGTTTGAGAGGCGAAAACACGGAGTCGGGTGGCAATAATGTGAAATCACGGGTTGATAGTGGAAACGTGGTAGGGAGCAATGTGGGTACGGGAGGCGATTCATTGGAAAACATGGAGTCGGGTGGTGATATTGTCAAGGATGAGAACTCACGGGTTGATAGTGAAAATGTGGAAAGGACCAATGTGGTTTCAAGAGGCGAGTCGGGTGGAAGTGGCTCTAATCAATTGGCGGAGAAGGATAGTGTGAGCAAGGTTGTTGATGAGAAAGAACATTCAGAAAAACCCGATGAGAAAGTGGTGGCTGGTTTGGAAGCTAAGTCGGACCATGGAAGAGAATCTTCGAAAGGTAGCGACTATTCAGTAGTGTCGACCCAACCATCATTGCCCGAGGAAGAAGACCTTGGTTGGGACGAGATTGAGGATCTTAGCAGCATTGATGATAACAAGAGAATATCTCAAAGTGGGAGCCCGAACAGAGCTGATTTGCGTAAGCGGCTGATTGTTGCCGAAGAAGAGGAAGATTTGAGTTGGGATATCGAAGATGATGACGACGATGAGCCGGTTAAAGCTTAATGTCAAGTTATTTTATTTCCTCCATAGTTATTCCTGTAACCGTTACATGTATAGGTCGGGTTGGATCTAATTCTTCATTGTCATTAGTTTCAGTGTTCAAATTTGAAGCAATTGTGTTCACAATAAATCTGTTTTTTCTTGTGCATACATTATTGCAGATTCTTTAAAAGACCCCTTGGTGCATACCGGTGTCTTAGATGCTCAAAATCATTGCGCGGGAGTCGGGAAATTCTACTTGTGAGTTCCCGTGCCATTCTGTATATACATGTTTAGCCTTTAAAGTAGTCGAACTGGTTGGAAACTTACTCTGATGAAATAATACGTGATTACCATTTGTTTGCAACTGATACGATTCTTTTATCAATATCCTGGATCATTTGATTTTCTTTAGCGAGCATTCTTCGGACCAAAAACTTTGTTACTAATATATACATTGTGTTTGTGTATGTTTGTATTACAATGCAATGTATCGAAAGTTTGAGCAATTTGTGTCATTTGTAGGTTAAAACATTCACAACATTGATATGCATTTCTCAAGATGTGTCTGTAAAGACTCGACATAAATAACTTAAATTGATACAAAATTCTGCCCTCTACTACTAGCCCTAATTCACACTCATTGAGCTCAACTACTAAAGCCCTAACCGCGATTGATGCTTGGCTTCCAAGAAAAGTATAGTGACCAACACTAGAACCAAACTCTAAGAAACTGAAGTTAACCAAAAAAAAGGAAAAAAAAAAAAAAAAAGACACAACTCTTGTTTGTACAAAATAAGAGAAAAGCTCCTTCTGACTTCTGAGCAAGTGAACCTGTATAAGATTAGGATAGGACATGACAGTACCTTTGCTAAACAGTGATGCCCGAGTCAGGTGCAGCCTCTGCTACACGAGACTCCACAGGGGAAGGTAAAGTGAGAAGCCGACCCTTCTGGGCGCGAGGTGGAAGATGCTTTGCTGATTTTCTCGTCCAGGGGAGGAACACGCCAGTGCCACCACGAGGGAGCCTTCGAGGACTCAAGACCATGGGGCGAACAGGGGCTAACATGACAATTGGTGCGTGAAGGACTCCCCATTTGGGGATCATGTCCATCGCCTCACAGCCATTGAGAGCTCCATTCGGAATTGCTGTGTATGGGTTCGGAATGCTAGTGGGTTGCCATAAAGTCATGGCTGTGGCCAGAGGGGTTGTCGGAGACTGGCACTGGTTCGATTCTAGCCGGACCCTGAAGAAGGTGATGCTGACCCTCTTGCTTGGAGAAGGGCACATGACATGTCTGGCCATGTCTGCACTGTTTCCCCTCAGAATTAAGAGAGACCTGCAAGTTCCGAGTGTGTCAGATACCGTCTCAGCACAGAACGAAGGGTAGTGTTTGGAATGAGAATAGGACTATGCAGTTTTGATTCTCGACATCTCGTGATCAGCAGTGAAATATGAAACGTAACCAAAAGGAATGTCTATGTCTATCAACTATGTTTCGTAAAACTAAAAGAAGAATCTGTGCAGAGCAATGTTCATGAAGTTGCAAAGAGTTATTGAGGGCACATTCAACGAACTATCCAGATTTGATTCCCAACATCTTGTAATGTGACCAAAAGGTATGTTTATGTCTATCAACTAAGTTTCATTGAACTATGATTTCCCGTGTCAGTTGTTTTATGATTATTTTGAGTCTTGCATCTTAGAGTTGAGTCTAAGCATCATGAGAGTGAAGAATACAGAAAACGTACCCTTCTTTCAGTGAAAGCATGAGCGGCCCTTTATAGTTTCCATCATTATCGCTCACGAGAATACGCCCAAAAGCCATTGTTGATTCTGAGAGGAGAATAGTTGAGATGGGCTGCTCCAAATGGGGTGGTTTTAGGAAAGGCTGTGAATGCTCACCCTACAAGAAAACGATTTCTGAGAGACCGAGTCTATGTCGTTACATTTACATTATGAGGTTAAGGTTAAGTCTCAGGGTACCTCATCGAAGAAGCTAATGATGCAACTGTTAGGTCTTTTGTATACAGGTAATAGTTGCCACTGGATCATATGATCGATGACACTTTCGAGAAGAGATGGAATCGGCTCTATATTGCCTGGAAAACACGAATAACTCACATAGTTGAGGACTGAATTTATAACAAATTTGACAAAGCAAAACAAGTATGGAACTATAGGAGTTTGTTAATTTGTTAATTGTCTTACTTGAGTGGTTGTTCTTTGCATCTTCTTCTTTTATCTGTCCAAAAATTGGAACCCCAAACTGAATCAGCTCTCTCTTGTTTCCTTTGATCTCCTTGTTGAATAAAATGAAGGTCTCACCTATATTCATTTCCAGAAACTCTACTTAGATATTGGGAACACAATCATCAACTCTTTTCCATGCAGTCTATATTGAAAATGCATATGATTCAACCGGAATGTCAAAAGAAGACCAGAAAATTATTCTAGTAGAAATATGTAAAAAAAAATGTCCTTGTTAGACCCTACTCCAACCCAAAGCTGATAATTTGGAACTGAAAATCGGACAGACTACAACCCGAACTGACTTTTGGGTCATCTTGTAAAATTTTGGGCCAAGTCGCCTTAAAAGTGAAAAATCCGATCTGTGGCCTAAAACCAAAATGAACCCGTAGCCTTTCAGGTTGGATTTGAATTGAATCTAAACGAATCCGATCCAAACCCGTAATTGACACTTCTACTCTAACCTAAAAAGCCTAAGGTGTAAAGGGGAGGACTTGACAAATATATGATACAATCTCAAACTGCATTTTTTTATGTGGGGCACTTCGACACAAATGGCCACATCGGATCAAGAACATATCAGCTTAATATCATGTTAAGCTCTGGTCCAAACTTTTAACTATTAAGTGGAGAACCAACTAATATATTGATAGGTTTCATGTTCCAGGACACTTCAACATCCTTAACTCCTTAAATCACATGAAGACTTGACTAAACTTAATGCCTCAAAAGAATCCATAAAGGAGTTCAAGTTCAACTGTTCAACAACATTGAATGCAACTAAAATTTTACCAAAAGAGAATTGCATAGCATGGATATTTTCTTGCATAGCGAAAATTCTTACAAAACCATATTCGTGGCCAAAAAGTTGTAATCCAAACAGAAAGAATGAGAATCTCATTACGACTCTCATTCTTGATTCTCATTATTGAACAATTATTTAATCCAAACGCTATCTAAACGTAAAGTATTGCAATTAAGTGAGTACTTGAATGATTTTGAGATATAAAGAACTTACCTGAGAGTTCTCCATTTTGACCAGCAGCTTGGAGCTCATTCACAAAATCAGTCAGCTTTGAGAGCTCAGCACCAGTGAATATGTTCTCATATAGCTTTAACCCTTTCACGACATTCACCTGCCAGAGGCAACTATTCTTCAATCAGTAACAATCAACTAGATTCATTTTTCAAATTCCATCTTTTGTATTCAAGAAAACTTTTTAAAATGCAAAAAAAGAACTCGCCATGTGCCCTTTCACTGGCTCCTTTGCGGAGAAACCTTTTGTCAACTTGATCCCGGCAATACGCGCATCACAGTCTTTGTGATTCAAGCACAACTCAGCAGCATCTTGAGGATTGGCCTGCACATCTTGAGAACCTGCATATGCCAAGCAGCGAAAATGGCGTCATTAGCACCACAATCAGTCATAGCTGAACAAAGACATCACATTATGCAGATAACAAGAGTCAATGATAGTTCCAACAAATATATAACATCTATATTATATTCTTAATATATAACTAGCTGATCACTATTGTTTTCCTAAATCGAACTCGTGACCTCTAGGCCACATGTAGAGCTGACAATTCGTGTTGTCACACATTTTGTAATCGTGTCGTGTTCGTGTTGGATCTCAAAAATGACACAAACACGAACATGACACGCACGGATTGCCAGCTCTAGTCACATGGCAGCAATGTTACCGTTTTGTCCATACTCACCCTCATGATAATGAAATGTGCATTAGCAAGAAACTTCCACCAAAGACATGATGTTCAGCCAAAACTTCACTATGTCATTGTAGTATTGTACTATAAGCTTCAGGAGAAGGGACCCTCCTCTCTGCAGCTCTCCCATTAGCATTGTATCCAAAAACATTAAAACAAACCAATTTCATTACAATTCAATGAAGTCACAGTGAAAATAGTACTTCAACACCTCAACCAACAACCAAGGCCCTAGTCATATAATATAAAGATGCAAAAATCACATGACCGCATAAGAATTAGAACTGAACCATTAATTTTTCCTGTTACCGCCCATATTAAGTTCACAAGATTCTAAATCCTCAGCATCAAACATTTCCAATGATCACACAATACTAAGTAGTAAAAGCTAAGGAAATTATAAAGTAGCCACAACAATTATGGTTTCTCCCACAGAATACTCCGATTTTAGTTTTTTATTTATTAAAGATAAAGCTAAGATTACCAAAGTGCTGACTTTTGGTGCTTCGACAACTTCTAACTTCTTCGATTATCAAACAAAGATTGAAAACCATTTTCATTCATAACTAAAGGAAAGGGGATTGACAAACGTCTCTTTGTTACTTGTCTTTTACATATACATCAGTTCAAACAATTATTATGACTCTTGTAAATAATTATCTATGCAAATACATTGGACTTACAAACAATTATGATAAATTAGTATACATGTAACTGACATGTATCAAAACATTTTCATAAGGATTTATGTACAAAACTCAAAACTCACTGTGTTTGGTGATATAATATTATTTATTCATCTTTACAACAATAAAGAGCACGTAAAAGTCAGTGAATAAATAATATAAATATATTAAACACAACTCATTCAATGATTGCACATGATTAATTTGACCAGTTACTTCTAATGCAAACACTGCAGCTTACCACTTTACTTATCAAACGAACACTTGAACTATCTCCATTCAAATGATGCTAATTATGGTAATTAAACTAAACCGGACTAATCTAGTTTAGAAATGACAATTCGAGTTTCAAGAAATCTAACTCCGACCGCCTCGAAAGAGATACAAATTTGTCTGATATGATAAAAAAAAAATCATGCTCAAATTGTGTAAGCACCCTAAGATATAATACACACACATTTTGCTTCTTAACACTAGCAAACAAAAGAGCCTGTCACTGTCCAAAAAAACAGGACAAGTTCAACCAGACTACCACCACTGTAGCTATGCTTGAAACAGCTAAATCCTAACCTGGATGCCTCAACTCAATTACCCAAACACCCCCTTTTTGTCTCTTCTTGTTCCTCTCATTAATTCTCTCGCCCGAGTTGACCCGCCAACTCGGTCCAGTCAAACGAGTTCGTCACCGGTTCACAACCTCCTTTGGGATCAGCACCCAAATGTCACAAAATGCCCTAGCCACCCACACAAGCCTACCGTGACGTCACTATGTGATCGGACGGTTAAGATCACGTATAAAACTCTACACAATAGATTAACGGTGAGATTTGCTGCTCCAGAAACTAACCATAAACACATCGTCCACAGCAAATCAAAAATTAATTCGCCAATCCAAATGTTTAGAACGTTGAATCTGACAAATTTTAACAGTTTGGTTGATGAGAAAATGACGAGAAAATGGAATAGATTCGTCGGAATTTTCTGAAGATTCTGTGAACTTAATAAGTGTGTTACTACTATTAAATACTGAGTCAATAATTAATTTACGTCGACTAATAAATGAAATCTCCTTTTGAGAACAATTTTTGACGGGAAACATGAAACATTTTCCGAGAAAACTTTGTTTCTCTGTATTTTCCCGGCATCCAAACAATGTATCTTTACCAAACACTCGGCAACAAAGAGAAGAACAAGATCTGATTCAGAGTCAGAGCTTGCTTTTCACAGAACGTTCGAGATCGAATTTTCTTCACAAATTCCAATAATAAACCAGAGATTCATCAAAACAGTTCTGAAAATGAAGATAAAAACAAATTTACCTGAATCAGTTATAACACTATCAGGAGAATCGTCCTCTCCGACGATCTCGCCGTCGCCGCAGCCATTTCCGTTACTCTCCGCCACTTTCACCTCGAATTCAACGATCTTCTTCTCCTTCGCCTCCTCAATTTTCATCTTCCCCGCAGCAGCGGCGGCGGAGGCGTAGTGCTCCTCCGCTCGGCTCTCAATCCTCTTCGCCGTGACCTGCCGGAGCTCCACCGCCACGTCAGCAATGGAGTGGTACTTCTGCATCTGGAGCACCGGGATCCAGTTCAGCCTCCTCCGGTGAATCGCGGTGAACACAGTGTCGTACTCGGTTCCTCCAATCTGAGCCAGGTGGCCGCACAGAGCGTCGATGATGGCGTTCGCCGCCGCGAACTCGCCGCGGAACCAGGCGATAATGGCGTCCTTCGCGACCGCGTCGTTCAAAAGCATCGGAGGCACCGCCGTCGCCGGAGCTCGGTCGGTCGGTGAAGCTGGCACAGCCGCCATCGGCGTACAAAAATCTCTGCTGCAAAATTACGTCTCGCTTATTTATCGGGCGTATCGGGATCGTATCGGCCGAGGTTTGCTAGATTCGGTGTAGCGTATCGGCCGATATTTTGTTGAACCGGTTGCGATGAGACAGAGAGGAGAGAGATTGTTTAGTTCACGCAGAGAGGGTTTTGGACGATGAGGGGGTTTTATATCTGGGGTTCTGCTGACGTGGCATTTCCCGTACCTTTGGGTCCCACAGGTGATGACATGTCACTTGCTTGGGGAGGAAGTAGCGATGACGTGGCAAAATCTGGTAAGTAGAGTTTAGGAGTGTAGTTAGCGGAAGAAAGGACCTTTACGTGTAATGTATATGTGGAAATACCAAAATACCCTTCGCATTCAGTACTAGAGCTGACAATTCGTCGATGTCGTGCTGGAGAATGGTCGTGTCCTAAGTAAATCAATACGAACCTAACACGTTTTGTTATATAGGTCATGTTGACACGACACGATTTAACACACTTTGCACAGTAATATCTACACAGTTGCAACGACAAATCTTAAGACGCTTGACACCGGCTCAAAAGATCAAATTTAACTTATTTAACACAATTATATTAACTCCGTTGCCAATAACTTTTTTTGGTGTAAATGTAACTGTAACTTATATGATTTTGTCTGATATATGCAAGTCATGCATAAATTAAAGAACATTAAAAGTCGTGTGATTTTATTTATTTACATTGATATTATAGAAAGTGCATAAAAATAAGTGAGTAATTAATAAAAATTTCAAAAATCTATAGCATTAGCAAAATCTACACGTTATAAACTCGCCAAATATGAAAAATTATCGGCGAATATAGTGATGATGCATGCAAGTAATTACATATAAACTTACCTAGACAATTGTAAGTGAAATTTCTTTCGTTCATCAGTTCAAAACTAAAGAAAATATACACGTGATATTGGTGCATATATTAAATGCGTTATCACGAACTTATAAATGTCTGTAAACCCAACGACATGCCGCATGCGTTTGAAATTGTTTGTAGTCCAATATCCACATTTGCTCCTCTCATTTTTACACCAATAAATGTTTGAAACTCTACCGACAATCAATTTTAAAACTACCTACATCTATTTGCAAGTGAGTTTATTTAAACATGCATGCACAATCATTGGAGCTAATCGTTCAAGTTTCGGTTAGTGATTGAAATTGCCTAACCTGAATTAGATTGAAAAGGGGTGAGGTGTCATTTGAATTGCGGATTTCTAGGCACGACCTAACCTGCACTCCTACCCTGCAAAATATGCCATGACGCCGAAATATCAGTTACATATATTTTCTATCTTTCTGCAACCCATACTAAAAAAACAAGGTAAAATTGTCAGCTCTAGCGTACATTTGATACTCTTCTTAGTACCACAGTCTAGAGTGCAATTTAAACCCGAACCCGTGATAGCCCGACACGAATTTTGGTCGATACGAACAATTTTCAAGTCGGGTCTATCTTGAAACTATTTGAATCATAACAAAAAAAATTACACGATCTTATACATTTTAGACATGAAATTGAAACCTAACCCGAAACATGAAATATTATCAAGTCAGATTCAGGCTAGGTCTCACCTACGTGAACCCGACCCAAAACCCGGTTTGCCAGCTCTATCGAAGACAAGTAAACATATGAAAACAAAAGCCAGGAATAAAAATGTGACGTGGAGGCGTAGGATGCCACGAAGTGGGGCAGTCCCACGAGGCAAGGGCACTTGAGAGTCCGTAAAGATTGTAAAGTGGGTGGGGTCCACGTGGCATCAGGCACTGCTGTTTTGTTGGTATGTGTTCAATAGACGGAGGAGGATGAGGAACAACAAGGGCAGGTCCGTTCTGTGGGTCCCACCTGAGCGCACTGCGCACATGCCATCGATACCCTGAAGCACCACCGTTAAAATGCGCCGTCGCCATTTTCTAATTCGGCTCGGCTAGGCTCGGCTGTCTCACCTAAGAGCGGACGATTTGTGTGTGGTTGTTTGTACGTAACACGATCCGACACGAAAACGATATGTTTAACATAATAATTAAATGAGCCGTTTACACATAATGATTGACACGAGCACGACACAACACATTCTGCGCAGTATAAATTAGAAATATTTGGTACCTTAGCTCAATAGAATATTGTTCTTCGGACTCGGAGGGTCGTTTGGGCAGTTTGGCGCGCATTTGGGATCCACTAAAGTCTCTCGACTCGAAAATCACCGCCATGTCCTACCAAGTCCCCAAATTAGACTCTTTCGACGCTCATCTATGGTCTCTCATCTGCTGGATTTCGGATTCAGCAAGCTTCCTCATGAGTGTTTTGCTAATCACGTAATTCTCATTTCGTTTTGTTTCCGTTTTAACGGGTGTATGTACTTTTGTTTCTCCCTTACAAGTTTATAAAGAGTACTTTTGTTGATAGAATAAAAAACACAAAACACTATCCAAACTTGTTTGGCACGACACGACCTAACATTTTTGAGACGTTGTTAAAACTAATTTACAATTTGTAAAATGACAATCAATCTTAGAATTATGTAATATTTTGTTTTCATTTTTTGTTAGAATTATAGTTTAAATTTTAATTTTTTGATATAATAAGAAAAGTAGGAAAACGTAGTTTACCTATTGGATGGATGGAGTAATTGATTATTCCGTCAAAATTTAAAAATATTTTTTTTGTTTAATAATTTTATTCTTAAATTCCATAATTAGGTTTTATCTCATCAATCAATGATCAAAGCATCATTTCTAGGTCTTGTTTCATTTATTAAAGTTGAATGTGCTTACAAATTAAATTAATTTCGGATATTTCAATTATAATAATTATTTGGATTACGTGTTATTTGATGCAATTTTGGATTTTTTTTGGGGGGAAAAAATAATTATTTTATGTATTATTTAATTATCTCAATTTTAATTGAAAATTAGAATTTATATGATCTGGATTTGAGTTCACGGACACTTAAAACTTGTTTCACATTTTTGTGTGTTCGAGCTACATAAAATTAATTTCGATTATTTTCATAGTCGGATCGAGTCAGATGCACGCAGAAACCCTCACATTTTACTTTGTAAACCTTACACATTTAATTAATTAGAGAATCACTTTATATTTTAAAGTTTATACCCAAAACACAAATTGAACTCAAACAAATGTAAGATAAAAAGTTTTGTTGTTAAAAAGATGATAAAGCCATCAAAATTAAGTGGATGATCTTCCTTCTTTAGCCTAACCTTTTTAATTATTTATTTTTATTCCTTTTTACCTTTTTAAGGTTCTTAAATGACAACAATAACAGTGGAAAAAAAAGAGGATTGTTATTCTTATAAGCATTTATTTGACAACATTTTGTAGTATTTTATAAATGGAGAAAATGACCAATTTGGTATATTAAATTTTTTTAAAAGACTAAATTGGTACTCAAATGAAAATATGGTCCAATTTCATACGTGAAGTAATATTTTCAAGACCAATTTAGTACGTGGGTTAACTTTGTTAGTTTTTCCATCAATTACTTAAAA
>JAYMTF010000033.1:0-67718 GCA_036897485.1 Pelargonium nanum
GCTCATGAGCTTGTTTGACCAGCTCATGAGCTAATCCAAACACCCTCTAAATGTAAAGGGAAAAATATTCAACTCCAAATGCATCAAGACTTTTATTTCAAAGCAAAGAGCAGATAGCTTCTTTTACGTTTAGCAAATACTCCCTTCGTCTCAAAATGAGTATCCTGTTTTTATTTTTTACAAAAATTAAGAATTACCAGATAATTTAATGTGTTTTCAATATTACCCTCATTTTCCCACCTACACCCCATGTGCAGTTCAGATTGGGGTTATGGGAAAAACAATAATATAATAACCTAAAAATAGAAACGAGGCACTCATTTTGGGACGGAAGAAGTATATGAGACACCAAAAATGTAAAATCACTCGTTGGAAATCATGCATGCCAAATTTCCAACAAGTCCAATTACACATTTCAATTTCAATGACTTCAAGAACATACAAACAATGATCAAAATAACGATGCACCGTAGAATCAAACCTCAGAGCCTAACTGAATTCGAACAGAAACAGAAATGTAACCTCAATCCAAGACTATGATCATGATTCATGAACCCCATCGAACAATACAAACAAGGATCGGAGGAGGACGGGATGACGTACAAAAAAAACAGTCAGCTTCTGGTTGAAGGGTGCAACAATGCTGATAAGTTAGACTAGAAACATGTTTTGAGGACAAAGTAGAAACTGATAACACACAACATATAAACACTGATGTAATGAAGGCACATTAAACTAATTATTCATGATCACACATAAAGCTCACAATTCGTTCGTGTGTGACATGTTCGTGTTGTAACGAAGGCTGACCGTGTGCCGATGTACCAACACGAACACGACACTTTTAGCAATCATGAGCACATAACAGACACAAACACCAACATGTCTAAGAACACATAGCATGGCAAGTTTAACTAAAAACGACACAACACATTTTGCATGACAGGACCAACACGATAGGCACAACACAGCCCAAATTGATTCAACATCACAAATTTAACCTATTTAACGTAACTATGTTAACTAACACACACACACACAAAGAATCATAAACTATAAAACTAGCTAGAGTCCTTAAGAACTAATTTACTAGTACAACACCTAAGTACGCATGTAAGGCGTCTCACAGCATGAGTATGTTTTCGAGGCTCAACACAAGCAGGAGTCAATTGTTAAATGTGTTAGATATTCCAACAATTACAAAATTAGCGAGCCCAACAAGCTTATTTCGCTTCGTATAGTGTGTCGAGACATGAATTGGACACAGTTGTTAACAAATTACAATAACTTTATGAAAATGTATATGGAACTCATTCTAGGTACATCAGAGAGCATTGAACTAATTATTCAAGATCACATACCAGAACAATTGTCGACAAATTACAATTTAATTATATAGCAAATGAATATCATATCAAGAGCATGTACTTTCTCATGCAAAAATTTATCAACAATCCAAAGATTCAATATTCCTATCTGATTCCACAGATCAATAAAACTGAAACCGATTCAAAAAATCAGAGAGCGGGAGAGACACAACCTCATATAGGCGCAAATCGTTTCAACAACTGCTTACCAGACACCCCGAGAGCTGCCGCCATCCCTCCGAGCGCTTCGGCCACCACCGCCGACCTCACTCCGTTAGCAGCTCTATACACAGCTCCAGTAGCCAAACCAGCGGCCACGCTGCTCCAAATGTCATCCCTATCAGTAACGCTCACGACTGCGCTCTCCATTCCAGCGTATATCAAGCCTATAACCCCGACTCGGTTTCCCCAAACCCTACCGGAGTGTCCCGAAGCATTGAGGATCCGATTATAAATATATGTAAGACCCAACACACATGCCGAATTAATAATCCATCATCAAAGCCCATTTGGGTAAGACCGTTAGTGTCCAATGGGCTCCCATTTGACCAAAATACATAGTTCTAATTTATTCTTAGAACACACAGCTTATTTTACAATTGCAGCAAAGATATGAGATAGCAAAAATGTAAGATCAATTATTGGAAATCATCCATTCTAACAAGTCCAATTACACATTTCAGTTTCAATGTCTTCAAGAATATACAAACAATGATCAAAATTTAGTTTCCAGGCAATTAAGCAATCAATGCACTGCAGAATGAAAACCATAGAGCCCAATTGAATTCGTATGATGACCATTTACACCTAAAGCCACATCGGTTGTTAACAAATTACTTGAAACAGAAACACGAATGTATCCTCAATCCGAGACTATGACCATGAACCCCATCTAACAATACAAACAACTACTTATAGTCACTCAACAACAAGACAAAGATGGATCAGAGGACATGATGACATACAAAAAAACAGTTAGCTTCTGGTTGAGGGGCGCACGTGCGCAACAACAATGCTGATATGTTAGACTAGAAACATCAAAATCGGGTTTTGGGAACAAAGTATAAACTGATAACACTGATATAAAATTATACCACTCATATCAAAGTCACTGGAAGCCCAATTACATTCATTCAAGGCCGCATTACTTGGAATGTATATAATGAAGCTCATAACAAAAGCAATAAATACATATATGTACTTGCTTCCTCATAAGATAACCTTCATGCATCAACACATATCTCTCATATACATTCATCAATAAAAATTTATGGGAAAACAAAATAACTTCATCAACATAATGTGTAAAATCATTTCAATGGCTACGGCAAAACAGAGTGCAATTGGCCCTAATAGCCAACAACCACTCTGAAAGAATGCAAATACTCTCCTATCAGGGTTCCAACTTCCTCTCACATGGACTCCAACACTAAAGTGGCAGCCCACAGTACACATTCTTATTCTTTTCGAACATAATTGTCCACTATTGTAGGAGACTCCTGCTTGAACATCAAAAAGATGGAACTCATTCCATTTACTTCAAGGCACATTAAACTAATTATTCAAGATCACACAGAGCTCACAATTTGTTCATTCTTGATGTGTTCGTGTCACACTAAAGGTTGACCGTGTGCTGATGGACCAACACGAACATGACACTTTTAGCAATTGAGAACACAAACATGTTTATGACCACATGACAATCACAAACACCAACATGTCTATGAACACATAGCATGACAAGAACAACACAGTTACACAGCCCAAATCGATTCAATATCACATATTTAACCTATTTGATGTAACAATGTCAACTAACACACACAAAAAAATCATATAAACTATAAAACTAGCTAAAGTTCTTAAGAATTAATTTACTAGTACAACCCATAAGTGTGCATGTAAGAGGTCTCACAGCATGAGTATGCTTTTGAGACTCAAAACGAACAGGAGTCAATTGTTAAATGCGTTAGGTACTCCAATGCAAACACGACTAAAAAATTAGTGAGCCCAAACAAGCTTATTTCGTGTCATATAGTGTGTTGAGACATGAATTGCGCACAATTGTTAACAAATTACAATATAATTATAACAAAAAAAGAATATGGAACTCATTCTAGGTACGCCAAAGAGCATTGAACTAATTATTGAAGATCACATATCGTAACAATTGTCGACAAATTACAACATAATTATATTGCAAATGAATATCATATCATATCAAGAGCATGTACTTTCTCATGCCAAATTTATCAACAATCCAATAATTTCAATATTCCTATCTGATTCCACAGATCATCAAAACTGAAACCGATTCAAAAAATCAGAGAGAGAGACACAACCTCATATCGGCGCGTATCTTTTCAACAACTGCTTCCCAGACACCCCTATAGCCGCCGCCATCCCTCCGAGCGCTCCGGCCACCGCCGCCGACCTCACTCCATTCGCAGCTCTGTACACAGCTCCGGTAGCCAAACCAGCGGCCACGCTGCTCCAAACATCATCCCTATCGGTAGCGCTCACGACCGCGCTCTCCATTCCGGCGTATATCAAGCCTATAACCCCGACTCGATTCCCCCAAACCCTACCGGAGTGACCCGAAGCGTTGAGGATCCGATTGGCGCGGAGCTTCATGGTGTCACCAGCCTCCATCGATCGGACGCCGGAGACGAAACCAACGGCGCCGCCGGTGACGGATCCGGCGAGATACGCGCATCCGGTGTAGAAGGTGAGGTTCTCGCCCCAGGATCGGCGCTGCTTGGCGGATTCTTCGGCGAAGAGGAACTCCGGCGAGGTCGGGAGCTCGTAAATGGCCTTGTACGGACCTTGGAGATCTTGGTACGGATTGTAGATCCGCTTATCAGAGCGTTTCGTGTTCGATTCCATGGCTGTGATCGATCAATTCGACGATTCTAGGGTTAGGGTTTGAGCGGAGAGAGAGAGAGGTGTGTGGTTTTTGTGAAGACGAGTTCGGTGGAGGAGGATTCTAGAAAGGCTTCGAAATTGGAACGACGAGTGAGTCAAACTCAACGGCGTCGTTTTCGGTTCTGCCACGTGAGTCTTCAATGACTGTGCGAGTGCGAGACGCTTCTGATCTAGTTTAATACGACGTCGCATAGTGGAATGGAAAGAGAATCGTGAGTAAGTTACTAGTTCTTCTTTCAATTTAAGAGTAAGAACCTACCCTCGAACTTAAGACCTTAAGAGAAGCAAGTGTAGACTATAAGATTTCAGATTTGAAAAATATGAATCCGAATAGGAACCCGTGATAATACTTTAATTTAATACAACTTGTCACTAAATCAATTCGGGTCCAAATAATTAAAAAGCCATTGAAATTGTGTAATATATGTGAATTTTATTGCGCCAACTAATACAAAAAACACCAAAAAAAAACACGAGTAGAATTACAATGAACTACTGATGCAAAAACAGAGAACCATAAGCACGAAATTCCCAGCACTTAGACGAAAAATCATGACACAAGTTTGTTTATCGGATCATAATCAACAATGGAATCGTCATAGTCCCTAGTTGTTAAATTGCATCTTTGATCAATTGCTTCACTATATCTGCAGTGGAGTGAGGGGTGTTTGTAGTAGAAACAAAATGATGCTCCACAAACACATGGAAATGTAGCCACACTGCCTAGATACCGTTGAATTACGACTTGTTTACTTGCGCCAATAAACTGAGTTACTAAGCTAATGCTGCTTGACCGAACACAATCCTAGTGAATTTGACGGTGTGGACGTTATCTCTTTGGTCGATGCAGCGAGTGAAAAATAGGAGACTCGGTCCCTAGGCTTCATAGGCAAAAGCTAAGAACATACTCCCCTTTATCATTCGTTGGGTGTGGCAATGCATCACAAATTGAATGACGACGAGAAAAGTTGTAACTTTCTCATTTCGATCTTCAAGATTGAATGACATTGCAATTAACAGATGAGTAATGCATATGCTAAAACAAACCAAACACGGGAAAACCACAATATCGAGGGTGGATTTAATGTTATACGATGAGAAATAGTATGCTATTCCCATAGCCACACCAACGACGACATATGTAAACAAAACCCAGAATGAGAATCCTCTGGTGACCTTGCCCATGTGCCAGACCATGAGGGAGGTAACAACAGCAATGGAGACCAACAACATATTGTAGCCATGAAATGAGTGCGACATCCATTGATGTATGGACGACACAAACCCCCCTTCTTCTTTCTTCTTCGTCTCATCTTTGTCGTAGCGATACAGAAAGTATCCTACGGTGGAAACCAAATAAGTGCTCCGATCGACCACAATAGATGGAGTGCGTAGTTTTCCCCGGTGAATCCTCCTCCTTAGGCTGCCCCTAATGGATTTGATATTGTGTCTCCACCGAGCTGGAGCTGGCCTCCGACTTAGAAGCGTCAAACGCCATCGAAGCATCATATTTTTGCCCATTCACCTCCTTCAAAAAATAGATTTCTCCTATTCTTCGGTGTAGTAGAACACATTTCAATTTCAATGGTATGATCCACCATTTTGCTCCAATTGGAAATTCTTAGAGCTATTGTGAATCATAGGCAAACATATATAGAGAGGAAATGTGGCACATAAGCAATTCATGCCCCTCTCCCTCTCTCGAACAGTCTATTGGGGTCGACCCAAAAACACAGTCAACCATATATTGAGAGAGGTCGACTGCGTGCTTTGTTCTGTTAGAGTAACCGTTTTGCTATGGGGCCATCCTGCCACATCATCACTACGTTGCCGTCATTTGCAACATATTGAGCAGTCGCTTTACTATACATGCATGGCTTATACTGTTTGTAGTAGAAACAAATTGACTCTCCACAAACACATAGAAATGTAGCCACATTGCCTTGATATTGCTTAATTATGACTTGTTTACTTGCGCCAATAAACTGAGTTACTAAGCTAATTGTCACGGACCGAGTGTACGTGACACAAAAATTCTATTCATACGGCTTGTACATGTGAATCTCATGTGCAAGATGAATATTATAACAAATAGCCCAAAAACACAAGTCCAAGCCCAAACCTTTCAAGACCCAACCCAAATAAATTTCTTACATTTTGTGAAAGTTTCTAGGAATGTAGAGAATAATTCATAATTACTTATAATTTGTAGAATATTCTAGAGGAACAATCCTAGCCGTAAATTATAATATTGTACTTTAGATTCTAGCCATTAATTTTGTAAGTCTTCTTGTATAAATAGGTGAGAGTTTCATTTGCCTAAACCATCCCTACATTTTGTAAACTTCTCTTAAGTGAAATAAACATTCTTTTATGCATTTCATTCATACTTGGTTGACTTAGACTAGCACGTTCCAAATAGAACAACGGCACCGAAATCGTGAGTGATTGCGACATTGCCTTTGCAATCTCATGATCCAACCGCTCTTATAGCTGGGTTCGCGCTTCTTTTCTCGATCATGGAATCTCCTGGGAGATCGCGCGCTACGAGGATTCTTGCCATGATCGAATTCGCTATATTGCCAATAGGATGGATGATGATGGTAGCGACGATGCATGAGGCCGACTATATTACAGTTGTAGATCCGAGAGACACATTGAGCATTATATTTGCTACTGAACTCTGTTTTTCACGGGCAATTATCTAGGTCCTACTGATAATTATTAAGCTTTACTTCAAGGGAAAGTCGTGGATCTCTATACTTGTCCCAAATGTGGGTGTGTTTTTGATCTCTGATGTGATTTGCTTTCTTGGTCGTCCCGCGATACTTTCCCAAATGTGGATATTGTCTTTGGGATTGATACATCTCGAAAAGAACAGCAGGCTTATGCCCTAGGCTGCATAAGCGGAGTACAGATACAGACTCACTTTAATCATGCGATGTGCATTGCAGTGAAGGAAGAATTGCAAGGTCAGAAATATTTTGCGATGGCTTTGGCACTTCGTTGATTTGGCCGGAAAACATTGCAACGAGAAGGTATGTGATGAAGATAGAAAAACAAACGAGGATGGAAAACAATGATGCCTAATTTTGTTTTGACCCTATAGGATGCAAAGAAATAACATATTCCCAAACCAACACCAAGGAGGATGGAAATAGCCAGAATAGAGGCCGAAAACCACTTTTTCACTCTTCCATGGCAGAAGAAGGTCAAGAGGGAGAGGATCAAAGCAATAAGCACCAGAAGACCGCTATATCCGGCAGGGGATGCGGGAAGAAAGAGATTATTTGTCATACAAATGCTTCTGCATACGGCCACCCACAAGGTTAGACTGGAGAAATCGATTTTGGTGGTGTCTTTGTATAAATTGTTCGATCCCAGAGACACACTGTCATTCATATGTGCAACTAGACTATGCTTTTCTCATACGATAATCCAAGTAGTGGTCATCAGGGCTATGCTTTTTAGTCCTGCGAGCTTCTTAATTAATTGCCCGTTAAAAGTACTAGAAGAAAAATGTAAGTAATCGAACGACACGTTAAATATGGGAGAATTCTTGGACCTTCGATCATGTAGATACTCAAACTCACACTACTAAACACTTGTAATCTTTAAATATAAATTGACTTTGTTAATTTTAATTGAGGAGTTTTTCGGCCTATTAATAGCATCAATGAAAAAATATACATGGTTGATATCTATGCACCTAAAAGTGTTTCTACGGGTTGGATCGTCTCAACAACTTAGCACAATGTAGTTACATATCACATATCACATTCTAGATGCAGAATTTACACACTTATTGTACCAAACCACATAACTAATAAAAAATTTACTAAAAAGTTCATATTAACATTTGGGTTCAATTGATGAACAAAGGAGTCGACCTGATTTTCAAGCTCTGGACATGGGTCGGCTGATTTTCAAGTCCCAATTTGGTTCTAACGTTGGTGTCTTGACCCAATTTAGTTTTTAAATTCTTTTGAACAAAAAATAGTATTTGAACTTTCGTGTTTTGTCCCAATTTAGTCCATAAACTTTTTTTGTCCCGAAATGGTCTCTAAATTTTCACATATTGACCCAAAATGGTTATTCCCCTTAGAGCTTGTATCAAAAGTTTAAGGATGAAATTGGTCAATATTTGAAAGTTCAGGGATCATTTTAGAACAAAAAAAAAATTAGGGACCAAACTGAGTTAAAACACCAAAGTTCAAGGACTGCTTTTTGTTAAAAAAATTCAGGACCAAATTGGGGCAAAACATCAAAATTTGGGGATCAAATTAGATCTTTTACCTTGGTTGATAAAAGCATCAAAAAGTAATGTTACGATGAGTAACGGTTGTAACTATGGTTTACTCATATTACCCCTACATACTTAGCACTTATTGCACATGTATATTTAGAACTTTTTCTCCGTTAAATTACCTATATGAACTTTTTTTCTAAGCAATGCTATGTGTACAAAATTTTGTACAAAATGAGGTGTCAATCATCTAGATATGACACATCAAATATTTTGATGATGAGTTGTACGAATTAAAATCAGTCGAGTATACAATATGTCTTATAAGTCGGGCGCTCCGCGCCAAAAATTCATGGGATGGTGGTAATATCATATGTGTTGGGTTATTATTCGTTTAAACTTCATATTTAACCAAAAAATAAAAAAATAATGCTTGCCACATAGACTGACAACAAACATTTCTCTTTTCTCCCTTGTTATTGTGTTCTTCAGTGTTTGAAGTTTTTGGCAGCCGAAAACTTTAAGTGTTGCCGAAATCTGTTTTTGTTTTTTGCTGGTTTTGAATTTTTTTTTTTCCCGAAATTTGAATTCAAGAACACATTCTTAATTAAAAACACAAAAACTCAAAAACAAATCTCAAACTAAGCTCATACCAATCTTAATGAAATTATTTTCATCAAAAGCAAACTAAAATTTACAAATCTCAAACCCCAAATCAAATCAAAATCTAACTAAAATCAAACCAAACTTATATCAAACAAAAAATCATCCCAAACCAAGCTATGGCCATCGTCGTTCACGGCCACCGTTGGTGGTTGTTGTTGTGGCAGATCCGACAATGAAACGATGGAGCTAGTCGGAGCAGATGGAGTTGTGCAGTTCTCGTCGTGGGCGGATGGAGGGAGACGATGGGAACAGTAGAAGCCTTGCGCGCACACCAATAAAAAATATATACCGCGAATTTACACTGCACTGCAATCCTTAACAGCACCTTAACTTACTATCAAAGCATAACTCGTTATCTTAACCAGAGAGCCCGCAATTTGTTATCTGCAAAATTCAAGAAATTGACGCCGCTTTAAAAATCAAAAGCAGTCATCAGCACCTTTAATTCAGTCGTTTTAGCACGTTACACCTGCTAATGAATGAATGAACTTTCGGATTGTCAAAAAAAAAAAAAAACATTCCCAATAATTCTAAAAGTGCACAAAAGAGTACAGCACATTTCAGCTGTGCAATATCATATTATATATTGCAATACAAATTAGAGCTTAACTTGCAACACAAGAAAACAAAATTGAGGTCCATTCAAAGCTAACCAGTCCACAATCTTTCAAATCCAAAACCCATCAGTCTCACTTTCAACCCTAGAAACCACCACTCATCCACGGCGACGTCGCTTCCGGCTGAGAATTGGGAACTGAAGCGGAGCATCGAGAGTTGCATACATAATTTTGTTCTGAGATTTGAGCTTGCAGCCCAGAATCTCGAGATGCGACCTCAGTGTCACAGGGCTCATTCTCAGATCTTTGGCTATATCTGCTGGATCGGTTCGGAACCCATCTGCGTGTAGAGCCAGAACGAGGACGTAGCTGATTAGTAGGTCGTTTTTCTCAACTGGAAGCCTTTTGGATTCGGAGATGGAGAACATGGACGAGAATTTCATGAATAGTATGCTCGGGATCATATGATCCTTCGCTGAGGACACGCCGTCCATTGAATGCTTGTCCTTGAATTTTAGGAGATGGTTGATGTATGAGAATATAGAAGCCAGCGTAGTCCTCTCCTCGTTGTCCTGCAAAAGTATGGATGGTAATGGCATTGGTTAGGAGTTGCAGACACAGAAGAAGAAAAACCGATAATCAATTGTATTATCTGCGTATACTACGACTTTTATTTGTAAATAGAAATTTAATAGAAGGGTAACTAATCAATGCCGTTTTCACAGATTCACAACTAGAACTGTCAATTTGTATCGTAACACGACACACGACCCAAAACTATCATATTTGGGCTCACACATATTGTAATCGCGTCGTGTTTGTGTTGGGCCTCCGAAACACGAATGCACGATTAATTAGTCACATTGTGACACGCCCAACACACACAGTTAAGTGTATAACTGTAAATTAATCATAATAATGTGTCAAACGTGTTGGTTCAATCGTGCACAATGTGTTGGATTGTGTTTGTGTCAATCTTGTCATATCACCAAGGCCAATTTAGTTACCGTGTTAAACGTGTGGTGTTTTGTGTTCAAAACGTGTTCGTGTTCAGCCGTTTAGCACGATTACTGAACTGTGTCATGTTCGATTTGCAGCACAGAGTCTTACAGCTATTTATATAATTTTTCTATTTTAAAAGTAATTTTTTATTTTTTAAAATCAAAATCAGTCCATTCAATCCGGTTTCAGACTGATCCACACCCCTACATATGTATATAATATGATAACCATTATAACAAAACTAAATTGGAACCAAACCTTCTCATGCAAACCAATATATACCAAACACGGATCTTACCTGAATTTCGTCTAATTTATGAAGTCTGTTGCGAACAAAAAGCGGGCAGGCATTGGACAATACTCTGTCCCGCTCGTAAAGTACATCTTGAAGGTAAGGCCAATCTCCCTTTTGGATAATCTTGTCCAGAGGATAAGCCTCCTGGGGTGTCGTGGCAGATGTGTCGTATGGAGGAATATTGCGAGTAACATGAGCTTCAGTACTTTCAAGAGCTTCCTTGTTTATAGCACCTTCCTTGATTTCTTTATCGAAAATTTCCTGACCATTCGGATCCTCTGTTTGATACAGAGCTTGCATTTTTTTCGCCTGCAACAAGTAAATCTCTACATTATGCAAATACATCCAACAAAAGCTGGACAAGTTCAATATAATCTTGCAGACGGCGGCAATCTTATTGCATAAACAAATTTCATTATCGCTGCAACGAATGTCATTTGTCATGTTAATCCTAAAACCAAGAGTTCACAGAGAATAAAATCATGGTTACCAGAAATCGCTATTTAAGTGATTCGGATTCCGGAACGGAGGTTTTAAACCATCAAACATTCTCCAAAATGTGACATTTTGGGTTCTGATTGTTATACGGTTCTATTCAGCAAATAATAATGATTTTTCAATTTTGATTGAAAAAACAAATATAGTACATAGACGTCCCCATGTTATACTCCTGCGTGTAAACTTTGCACACATATATTGAATACACTTTGGTTATCTTACGTTTTGATAAGATATTTTACAACAACAAAAATGTTCCACGTTCCGGATTTAAAAAAAAAATGCTTCGGAGAAGTTTACCCCTACCGCCCCGCCTTCCTACACCCCTAACATTCAACAATTTGGTTTTTGCTCCAAGCACCAAAACTTTCCATGGCCAGATAACCATGAAAAAATTTGATGTCTAGACCAATATAAAATATGAAATTTTTTATAAGACCAGAATAATTCTTGATAAATTAGATGATTGCCGAGATGTGAATGACATCAAAATTAAGAAGAGACGACATTAGCAACTGATAACGCAAAAGTTGCATCAAAACATACCTGGGTTATAGCCTTCTTTGTTCCGTAGCGGTTAGTGAGATCTCTCATTTTTTGGGCCTTCTGTTCCACAGAAACCTCACCCTTGTCCAACACTGGAGGTTCTTCCTCATCTGCATGGTATGACCCTAAAACACTCGGTACCAATCTAAATATCTGCAGTTACATTCAAAGGTACAATGAATAGTAAGGTCATAAAGCCAGAAACCAACTATAATCACAACAGGACAAGCAACTAGGAAAACATTTAAAAAAAACGATAACCGTCAAAACTAGCATATCAAAGATTAGTCAGCCAAAGCAACCATGAACAGCTTATACTCTAAAACCTTCTTTCTCTTGAGTCTTGACCAAATTTATGACCATTAGCATATTGGTTCCCCTGATATACCCACTACAGGACGAACAATAACCATCAAACCTAGTATATCGAGGATCGGTCAGCCAAAACCATGGGCAGCCCATACACTAAAACTTTCTCCCTATTGAGTCTTGACCAAATTTACAACCATTGGCATATTGGTTTCCCCAATCAAAGTAGAGAATACCAAGGCACCATGCATTCATATATAAGAGCTAATTGATTTTATTTTACAATGGAACTTTTAAAGATACTAACTTAGAATACATACTATATCAAATACGACGGGTCACAAAAAGTTGTCGGTAAATTCATATTGAATAACACTAGAAAAACACAAAGAATAACCAATGTAGGTTTTTTTTACAAATTCAACAACAAATAATTTAAACAACTGGTTGTAATTATGGCTGGTGAAACAAACAAAAAGGACAACCCATTGCACAAGGCTACCCATTGCACAACCCAAATACAATGCAGAGTATCAAATCAAATTTCATAGCATCCAAGCAGCAAATTCAAACTGTCAAACTAATAGAAGTGTATTATCACAAGTACCTAGCAATCAACTAAAGTGAGATACGAAAAGCAAAAAGACTTTTGCTGGACCATACAGCACAAACAAACACAATATCAATATCAAAATAGCGTTCTCAGCATCTACAAACAAACTATTCAACTCAGAGAAGCATATTATCACAAGTGACCCAACAATGAAATAAACTGTGAAAAAAAAACATATATATATATATGCTATTTGTTCAACCATTCACAGCATATACATATTGAATGAACTTCTCAGACACCAAACAGCAAAAACTCATAGAACTGTATTATCAGAAGTGACCAATCAATCTATTAACTGAAAAAAGAAGATAACTTGCATAAACAGTTTATTTAACTATCAATTACCTAATTAGCATCAGTGAGAACAGACCTCAAGATCAACATGAACATTTTGTTGACCCACATAGCTAAAATAGTTGATTAAACTGTCAAGTACCTCATCAGCAGCCATGGGCACAACAATGCTATCAAATAAACTTTCTCACAGCATCCAAACAACAAAAACCAGAAACAATCAATAAACTGAAACCAAAACAAACAAAAAAAGATTTTTTTTTTTTGTTTTACTATATGCTAACCCACCGAGGAAAAACAGTTGATTGAACTTTCAATTGACTTATTATCAGCAACGGACACAAACAATACTATCAAGTTAACTCTCAGCATACCTTATTATCAGCAATGGCCACAAACAATACAATCAAACTACTATTCTCAGCATACAAACATCAAAATAAAATAAAATACAATCAGTAAACTGAAGAAAGAAAAAAATGAACTTTTTGTCAACCAGGGCAAAAACAGTTGATTAAACTCTCAAGTACCTTATTATCAGCAATGGGCACAAACAATACAATCAAGCTAACTTTCTCAGCATCCAAACATCACACACACAAAACAATCAGTTAATTGAAGAGAAAAAAAATGAACTTTTTGTCAACCCACATGGCAAAAACAGTTGATTAAACTCTCAGCTACCTTATCAGCATCAATGGGCACAACCTTCAAACAATACAATCAAATTAATTTTCTCAGCATCCAAACATCAAAATCAAAAATTAAAAAAATGAACTTTTTGGCAACCCACATATCAAAAACAGTTGAATAAACTCTAATCTACCTTATCAGCAGCAATGGGCACAACCCTCAAAGTCTGTGTCTCCTTATCAAAAACCCCAAGCGAGTACCTACACATCTGCCCCGCCGTGGCCTCGCCGGAATAGCTCGACCCAACAAAATCCACTTGCGACCCAGTTGGGCTCACAACAAGCTGTACCCGATTGCTCTTGTTCTTGGTACTGTTCCGGAAGACCCGAACCCGGGTCGAGTCGGGTCCGTCCGGGACCTTCATAGGGTCGAACCCAGATGGGAAGTAGCCGACCAGAGGTAGTGCCTTGCCGGACTGATCCGAAACGACGTCGATTCTGGCTTGGACTGGTTCTGGGTCCTTGGGTTTTTTGTGTTTCTTCTTCTTCTTCTCCGATTGGGTCTCTCTGGTGCTCGCCGATTCGGCTCCCATGGCGGTTCTGTGTCGGAGAAGACGGCGAGAGGTTTTGGGGAGGAGCTTGGGATTTTTTTGAAACCCTTGGGTTTATTGAGAAAATGTAATTATAATGAGTTTTGGGTAATTGTGAAAGTTGCCCTAAATTTTTGTATTTTATTGTTGTAACCCTAATAACTTTGTTGCCGACGGGTGGAGCTCGCAATTTGAATATGAAGTCATGGGCACGTGAAACTTTGTCCGCATTTATGTGAATCCGCAAATTTGGATTGCGAATAGTATGTTTGATTGATTTTTTGGTCGGATCGAGTAAAACAAACTTACACATTTTACACGTAAAATTCAAAATATATTTTGAAAATTTCATTATGACATGGACTTATGCTCAACTTTTTTTATTGCGGGTCATATACCCATATCGTAAAGAAATTATATTACTTATGGGCTTACCATTACAAACTCCCCTATACGAGCAGGTATTCAGCATGTGAACACTCTTAGCGGAGGGTGTAGATCGTGGATAGTACGGATTCATGTGAGTTTGTACAACCCGACTTGTAACTAATATAACCTATTTTATGCAATTTGGCCCCACATAAATGTGTATCAAAATTCAAATGGCCGTAAATTTGAGGTAAAGGGCAGCGCAACATTCTTTACCAAACGTTTAACCGTAGAACAAAAGCAGCGTTTAACCTTGAATCATAAAACAAAATAGAGCCGGAAGATCATATTCGAAATTCATTTTGCATTTTGCGGGTTTAGATTGTATAAAAGAAATACGGTCAATTTTTAACTCCGACAAATTTATGCATTTTATGTATAAAACTCAAAGAAATCCCACAATTTTTTTCAGGCACGGTTCAGATTAGGTCTCTAGAAGCCGAATTCATGAAATCCGACTTGAAACCTGAATTGTTATATGCATAACAAACTCAAACAAAAGTCAAACGGCACCGTTTCACAATATCTTTTCCCCTTGAATTTAGTAACCTATTCCGTGACAAACTCTATTTTCCCAGGAACCAAACAGAAAGAGTGGCTTTTTATTGCTCTCACCGGTTCTTTAATGGCGAGAAATAACGTTTACTTGAACCCAAAACCAGCTCCGTGAACGCTTATCAAAACAAGTTTATTTATTTTTATATCTTTTTCCAATCTCTCTGCCATTGTTTTTACCGTTTCTGAGCTCATCGTCACAGTAAGTTCAAGAGGCAAGTTTTGTCCCTTTTAATACTTCAATATTTGGCTGTGAATTTGCATTGTTTTTGTGATAATCTGTTCTGGGTTACTCTTGTTTTGTTGGGTTTTGATCAAATTTAGCTCCTTTCTCTGCCTAGAATCCATCTCCTAGTTACTATTTTGAGGTGTGTTACTGGAAAAATATGTTTTTTTTTTTTGTAAGAATTAGGGTAATCTGTTTTTGAGCAATTTTGGGTATTAATTGTTAGGGGGATTTTGTGTATTAGTGAACAAAAACAACTTTTGATTGTTTTTCATTGATTTTGGTTTAGTTTTAGACTGTTTGTGTTGCTGTTTCATTAAAAGATAGTATTTTGAGGGATTTACAAGTTGTTTTAAATAGCATGAATAAGCTCTGTGAAGTTTCAAATTTATCAATAATCTCAATGTTTCAATAATCTTTCGGTTTATTTATTTACTAGTAAGAGATGTGAACCTTATGATTATTCAGTTCAGCAGTCATTCTGCAGGAAGTTTGTTAGTATTTGTTATGTCTTTGCCAATTTCATACCATATTTTTCTATATGTTATTTAACAAATCTTGAAAGATTACATGTGTATCAATGTAGCAATTTACGGATAATGAGAAATAGTTTTTGCAAGGACTGAAAGCTACTTGGAATCGGCATTTAGTTTAGATTGGCATATGGTTCCTAGCAATGGTTTTAGCTCTCAAAAAGTTAAGATCATGAACACAAATAAATGACAATTCAAGTTTCCGAGGGGGATTTATAGAATTTAGGTAGCGTTTGGATTATAAATTTTGTTCAAGAATGGGAATGGGAATGAGATCATCATTCTTCATGTTTGTATTGGGACCCTTTGCTCATTAAAATGGCTTAATTTTTTTTCATCCAAACGCTGTGTTAGTTCAATGCTTCGAACGAGGAACCATTAAGTTTCTGTATGACTCTATGCGTACTTATACATGCTGCTTAACTTTTATAGTTATTTTGTGTAACAGGTGCCGCGAAGACCAGCAAAGCCGAAGATATTAATTTACTGCATTCGTGCGACACATGGATCAGAGTACCCATCTTCTCCCTTTTTATATTTTATATTCCTGTCGTTTCTCCCATTTATAGCAGTTGGATCCTGAATTAGTATTGATTTTTAGAATATTTGTTGATGATCTAGAAGCAGTAAGTATTAGTAATGTATGTCGAGACATACGGGGTTCCATAATTTTTGGTTGTCTACCGGACAGTGACAATTGGGAGACAACTAGGGACATGTTTTATTTTTATTCGACGGGATGCCATTGTTCGAATGTTTTGGCTGCACCTGCTGATCCTTTAGTTCTCTCTTAGTGTTTAAACTTTAAAGTTGCTTTGGTACGTAGCTGACTGTGTTTTAGAACATATATTTCTTACACATACCATGCAATATGAACCCGTGAAGCTTCATTTCCATAAGACAATAGAATTTGCAGTTATTGTAGGGAATGTACCTGATTTGCTATTTCATTACATTCACAAAATTATTTCACTAATTGATGTCAACTTCTCTCACACTTTAACCTCACTACTACCAAATCACGATATCTTTTGTTAGGCCCGATATTGCATTAGAGATACTGTTTTTAACGAGTTGGAAATTATTGTATGCAATGGATGTGTATGAAATCTTGTTGATTTGTGCCTCGTTCAAAATGTAGTATTGTTTTCACAATATGTAGTGGGTACGGTCATTGAGAATGTCATTGTGGCAAACAGGGGTCTTAGGGGACAAAGTGAACGATAAAAAAGGCGAGTATACTCTTATTGGAGATGCAGAGGAACCCAAACTGGGATTGTTCGACAAACCTCTACCTTGCTTTGGCTGTGGAATAGGATGGTTTTCGTAAGTTTTTCCACCGGACCACCCCTCATCTTACTACTCCCTCAAAGGCATGCAATGATAGGTTTTTTTTTTTTTTTTTTTTTTGTATGTGTGTGTGTGGCAGTTTTCTGCTAGGTTTTGTGTTTCCATTGATGTGGTACTTCGCAACGATACTCTATTTTGGGAACTACTACCGTAAGGATCCAAGGGAGCGGGCGGGACTTGCTGCTTCTGCAATAGCTGTAAGTATGCATTCAAGGTTTTAAAGTAATGTTTGCTTATTTAGATCCTGGTTGCTGCATTAACTCAACGAAGCCTCCACGATTTCCATCTACTTTTTGCTTCAAGTCATTTTCTTGTGTAAAATATGATTTGGAAGAGACTTGTAATAACACAAATCTTTATGAATTTGTCATAGCCTTAGAGAAGCATTTACTATTAGATTAGGGAGGAATATGAGAAACCGAATGAAAACATAGTACATCTTGGAGTGAACAGAGCAGTACTTTGATGATCGACAGTCCAAAATCTTTAAGTCGGCGCTGTTCTATGTAAACCTTTTCTTTCATTTTTTTTCTTCCTTTTTTTGCCTTGCTATCTAGCAAACACCATTTTGAGTGAATTATCTATCATACAATAAGGTAGTGTTTGGATTAAATTTTTTGGAATGTGAACAAGAATCAAGAATTGGAATGGAAATAAGAAAGTCATAATCTATTCTCATTCTCATTCTTGATTACCTCGAACAAAAAATTGTAATCCAAACACTACCTAAAAGCTTGTTTCATTAAGAATGTGTAAATGAGGAATAAGACTGTCTTTGTTTGTCTTTCCTTCTTTTTTCCGTCGCATCGACTAATGATTAGACATTACCCACGAGCCGACTACGGGCCAAGCTTGCTTGGGCTTGGGCAAGGACAAAAAAGTCACATGTTTATCGGGCCAATGATGGCCCGCAGACCGTGATGTATTTTGCCAGGTCTAATCACCACTCCCATACTTCACAGTGGTGGGAGCCTCGTCCAATGAGTCGTCTTTCTTTTATTATTATTTCAACAAATTAATTTCTTATGTAATTAACTTTTCTCCCCGAATGGTCTTAATTTTCTGCAGGCTTTGGTATGTACAGTTGTCGTGTTTATTGTCCTAGCCGTGATTATATTCTAGGCTTCCAGGGAACATTCCTACAACTCCAAATATGTTCCTACAGCATCTACTGGCTTCTGTAATCGCAATGCCTGTACTGATAACACGTAGATGAGGTCGCGATCCTAAATCCTTTAGGTACAAAATGAAGATCGAGAAACGATCCCATAGAAGGTTAGCCCAAGACCCATTTTTGCTTCTTATGTTTGTTCCTTTGTTATCTCGTACACAATACAAACTGTCTAGTGTATGAACTCAAAGCATATCCCGTTTCTCGGGAAATAAATATACTACAGTTTCTGCGCCATTGGACTTCTTGAATGTGTTCTACTGGGATAATGTTGTCTGAAACAAAACATCATCATTTCCCAATGCATTTTTCTTTTGAGTTCTTGTGGTTTTGTGCCTTTTTTTTTAACTAAGATATCATGAAATTTTGCATACATATAAAAATATAATACTACTGATTTGTGAACATTTGTGTGCATGGGAAATTGCATTCTGAGTTTGCATGTGAGCACTGTGAAATCTTTTGCAGCCTGACAATTTGGACCCAAACTCGCGAGGATCCAAAATTAGACAGCTTTTTGAAGGTTCGGTTTGTGTAAAATAGACATGATTGATTTTCAGGTCGGGTTGGGTTGCCCTGTGGAAGTTACTGGTCGAATCTGACAAACCCGTGCAAAAACACACATATTATGTGTAACCTGCTCCTCTTGTGGGGGTCGAGTTAAGCCTTTTCAACCCAAACTTGAAAAACCCCGACGCCTAAATTTGTGATATTTAATTGTTTTGGGTTGTGTCGTGCCAAGCGTTGTGGGATGAGTGTGTTGTGTCAATCGTACTGTGTTGTGTAAACTTGGCCCGTGTGGTGTCCGTGTTGGCTTATGTTGCACGTAGTCAGTCTTCAGCACAACACAAACACAGCACGCACGAATTGTCAGCTCTAGCTTGTCGTGTGTTGCTAATTCATGACAGCAATGATCTTACTAATTTGTACGTGTTTCGTGTTCCGAATTCAGTCCCCGATTTCTTGAAAATTAGGTAGATATGTGAAGATCTTTGTACTCTTTGTCAGCTACAGCTTGCATGTTACTCATAGAGCATATCATTTTCATGGTTGACAGAGTCCATGTTTCTTGCATCTCCTTTTGTCCCAACTTGACATAACTTTTTTGTCACTTTTCTTCATTTCTTCTTAATACAATATCAGTAACTTCTCTAGTAAGATTATTCATATATATAAAAAAAATTAAAGAATATAAGTTAGACTTTTTTTAATTCATGAGGCTAAGGAGAATTTGTGGAAGGGGAGCGATCCATTGAATTCAATTTTTACAATGAGTTATCATTATCTAATTGGTAGATCAGCGTAAACCAATTTTTATTTGATTTAGACTTCTTACTTTTTCTCTATATTGTCATTAATAAGAATGTACGTCCTAAAGTCTTACGATCTAACACACAATTTACTATCATAGCTAATGTGTGAGCTATTTGGCACACAAAACGGGAAATAATAGAAAATACTATGTTGATTTCGGAGGAGTTTGTTATCATTTAAGAGGTCTTCGTTTTGAGCCCTTATGCATGGAGAAAAATTCTTCGTACATCTTGTTTCTAATATTTGACACTATATCGAAAAAACTACTCTCACGTATACAGATTATGTCAAAAGTTTGTTTGAGATTCTTTTTCACGATATCTTGGTGATTCATAACAAAGAGATTGGGCGAAGGCGGGTCTTCAGATTCATAATAGTTTTTATCAATATGAGAATGATCCAACTTCGAATTATTAGCTCTAGTACATAATAATAGATGAATTACCATAAATGTTCATCAGTTTTACACCAAACCAAAGGAGAGGTCTATTACCCAGACCAAAGACTTTGACCAAAAAATTTCCGTCACAAACCAAAATAATTGAAGATGCACGAGCCGGACCATACTAGATTTAGATCGAGAATGGATCATATTGAATCAAATGAAACCACACTTCAATTCAACTTTGTCACCAAGGCATGTTCGGCCAAGCAGTTGTTGCGCTTTGTATTCCCTTCGAGGTCTCAGGTTCGAGCCTTCTTGTCGGACGGTATGGGATGGAATTTATGGGGTTAAGGGTTGAACTAGCAACTAACAGGGTGACACCCTCTCTAGGGCGTGAGAAACACAGGATTGTGATTACAAGACTGTTGTCCCGTCGCTTATAAAAAAAATCAACTTTGTCCAAAAATCTCATTTAAATCGACTTTCAAACACTCGTGTTCAAGATTCAAACCCTATACAACTCATCAGGGACAGATCTACATACAAAGGAATGGGGGCTGTTGCCCCCAGTCAATTTTTTTTTATATATAAAAATACCACTAATTTTTACCAAGCTTTGATAATTGTCCTTGCATTTTTTATATTTGCCCCCGTCAATTTTTTAAGATTTTCTTCATTGCCCCCATAAAAAATTATTTTAGTAGTCTCTTTGAATCAATAACATCTATCAAAATCAATTTGCCCCTACTGACCAAACATTCTAGATCCGTCCATGCAACTCATCCGTCAAATGCACTGAACTACGATAACACTTTCATTCCCGTCAAATCAAAATTTATTTAAACCTAACTACAATCCTACCAACCAAATGGTAATTGACTAATTGATAAACATTTAATTTAATGGAATAATTGTTGTAATGCATGTTATGCTATAAGAGAATAATGAATATCCATGTATTGATGTATTGAAGAAGACACATAACAAATCAATGACACGCTTTTGATATTTAAACACACATTACATTTTCTCACTTGCTTGCTTCTTTTTTTTATTCTTCTATTTTCTAATGGATAATATATATATATATATATATATCATCATTGCTTGTCCTTGTTCATTGAGTGAGATTTTTTTTAAAATAATTTATTTATTTATTTATTTATTTACGCGGATTTAAAGACTTTGACTAAAATTAATGAATTCTTGGTGTTTTTGTCTTGATTTCAAATTGTTCATATTGTCATTTCTCTACTTATGTTTGTGTTTTTGGGCCCCACTAAATTGTATAAGGGAGCCTTCTTATTATTTAAAGAATTTATGTGTTTATCTTAAAAAAATCAACTTTAAAAATTAGGTTGAAAAGTGTGACGTTTATTTGGTTGAGTCGTAAGTTTGATTAGTTTGATGAAACGATTAATTTTAAAATTTTGAGTTAATGAATTTATAGAGTTGTTAGTGGAGTCGGAAGTTTAATTGATCGAGTTATTTAGTGAGACACAAGTTTTTTAAAAATAGAAATTAACTTGTTGAGTGAGATTTATTTTAGTTTCTTTTTTAGGGAAAAAAACCATTATGCATATTGAGTTTTGTTTTCATATTATTTCTCTACCTATATTGTGTTTGTGGGAGCCACTTAATTGTATAATGGAACCTTCCTACTACAAACATTTATGTGTTTGTTGTCGCAATCAATTTTCAAAATTAGGTTGAGAGGTGAGACAATTTGTAGGTCGAGTCATCTATTCAATTAATTTGATTGATTAAATTTTGAAAAAAAAAAGTTAGAGTATAAAATGAATTGATATGTTGGTGAAGTTATCGGTCTAATCAACTTAATTGCCTCAGTTGTTTATTGAGGATATATCTTGAAAGAGTCATCTTGAGACCGTACCACATTTTACTATTCCTCACAATCAATTCATCGAGACTCTCCTTCAAATTTAATTTTCGATTCATTTCAAGATTACAAAGTGTCAAAAAATTTTCGAATAGAGGATTTGTCCTTGAAAATGAAAAGATAGACATATAAGATTCTCACAAACCAACCAAACCATTGTCGGCAGGGGCGTCTCAACGTTTGTGTGGG
Source organism: Pelargonium nanum (assembly GCA_036897485.1). Lineage (NCBI taxonomy): Eukaryota > Viridiplantae > Streptophyta > Magnoliopsida > Geraniales > Geraniaceae > Pelargonium > Pelargonium nanum. Next base: position 22,596 of record JAYMTF010000033.1, read on the forward strand.
CCTTAAGCGGAATTCTAGCGTGAGACCTTAACAATAAAAATAATAATTCTTATATTGTTTTAATTAAATTGCATTATAAATTATATTTTTAAGATTCGTGCAACGCACATGCAACACACATAACATAAAATGGTAAGATTTATTTTAGAATTGAGTTCAATGTTTCTTCTCAAATTAAATATGAACTGAATTAACCATTAAAATTACATATAATTAATATTTAAGGTTTATTATTTTTTAATTAAAAAATATGGGGCCTTAAATTTTGGGGGCCTAAAGCCCTTGCTTCATTTGAAGCAAGGTAGAGCCGGCCCTGATTGTCGGTCACATCAGCAACCTCGAGGCTGTCAAAATCTTATACGTTCACTCCATTCTGAACTCCTCCTTTTCCTCCATCATCAACATAATGAAATACTTTGGTTCTTGCTTGTCTAGTTCTGACTACTCATGGATTCAAAATGATGTGTTGAAAATTGATCACGAGACTAGCACGTGAGGTTTATTTTAAAAAAATCGCTAAATTTTATATATAGTAAACAGAAAGAAAACTTAAATTTCTGATTGTACGTTACAAATCACAAGTGTTTTATAATTTTCGAGACGATACAATGTACCCTAAGTGTCATTATCTTATGGCTTAACATTATTTAATCACAACAAAACTATAATATGAATGACAAAGACTTGCTTTTGTTGTCATTCTCTCAAGAATGACAACCAATACCCTATAACACATGCATCCACCCATTTCTCCACATTTTATTTTCAAATTTGAGCAAGACCATGACCCCACAATTAGCCTACTAACAATCATGATTCTCAATTATTTATTTTGTTTGGTGCAAAGATTTTCAATTATTTAAACCTACCTTTTCCCCCAAGAAACCCAAAAGAGCATCTCACACTTCACAAAGCTCCACACCAAAAAAAAGCCCTCAAAAGCTCATTTTCTCACAAACCAAACAAACAAAACCCTAATGGAAGAAGCTGAGGAGGAGCCACCGTTTTGGCTCAAATCCTCCGCCAATCCCCGGCGAGGCGGTGGTGGCGGCGGCCTCTTCCTCAACTCCGGCGTCCTCTTAGTGTCTCTTTTGGTGGTTGCTAGTGTTTTCATATTTGTGATTGTTCCTTCTTTTGTGTCATTCACTTCTCAAATCTTCAAGCCACATTTGGTCAAAAAAAGCTGGGACTCTCTCAATTTGGTTCTTGTTCTCTTTGCAATTGTTTGTGGATTTCTTAGCAGAAACAGCAATGTTGCTGATCAAGATCGGAGCTCGTTCGGCGAATCTGAGCCGCACGATTTGAGGAAATCGAGCTCATCGGAAAATCATGAGGATCGGTGGTACGGATATTCGGATCGGCCGGTGGCGTATCCGGCGATGAGTAGACTGAGGAGCAGTTCGTATCCGGATCTGAGAGTTGAGTCGTCGTGGACGGACGGTGGAGATCGGTGGCGGTTTTACGATGATAGTGATGTGATCGGAAGTAGAGTTTTCCGATCAGATCTGAGAATGAGTGGAAGAGGAGAGAAGGTTGATTTGGAGACGAGAGAGGTAGAGGTTGATACATTTGTGGTGGCTTCGCCGGCGCCGGCGTATCGGCCGCCGATTCCGTCACCGCCGTCGCGAGTTTCTCAGTCGCTTCCTCAGAAGAAACGGAGCGAATATCAGGAGATTAGAAACTTCGAGAAGCTGAGACCTAGAGCGCCGCCATCTCCTCCGCCGGTTCCGTCCTGGCCGTCGCCTGAGGAGGCGGCGAGTCCGGCTCCGAAGCGAGCTCATCAGTCTCTTCCGCAGAAGAATCGGAGCGAAACTCAGGAGATCGGGAGCTTTGAGCAGGTTAGAGCTCGAGCACCGCCGTCTCCGCCGCCGGAGGTGGTGGTGAAGCCTCCACCACAGCGAGCTTATCACTCTCCTCCGCAGAATCACAGAAGAGAAGATCGCGAAATGAGGAAATTCGAGCAGCGGACGCCTCCAGCACCGCCGTCTCCGCCGCCGGAGAAGACGGCGAAGCGCAAAGCGAAGCGAGCGCATCAGGTGTCCGACCGCGAGGAAAGGAGCGAAAGCTCCGATTTCGAAGCGAGTGCCTCTCAAGCGCCGCCGTCTCCGCCGCCGAGTGGCAAAACGGTAAAAAGGAGAGGAGGAACCAAAGATTTCTTAATCGCATTGAGGAGGAGGAAGAAGAAGCAGAGACAGAGAAGCGTAGAGAATCTAGAGAGCTTCTTCAGCCTCCACGAGCCTCCCCACGCGCCACCGCCACCTCCGCCACCACCGCCACCTCCGCCGTCAGTATTCTACAACCTGTTCTCATCCAAAAAAAGCAGCAGCAGAACCAAAAAACCTCCCTCAGTCCCTCCACCTCCTCCACCACCACCATCGGCGGCGCGTGGATCCAGATCTCAAACACGACCACCACAATCTCAATCATTCCACGTCAGCACTCGGAAACCGCCACTGCCGGTTCGGACAAGCAGCATCTCCGACGAAACAGCCAACTCCGGCAACATGTCTCCGCTGATTCCGATCCCTCCGCCGCCGCCTCCGCCGCCGTTCAAAATGCAGGCGTGGAGGTTCAAGATTCACGGCGATTTCGTGAGAATCAACAGCGACAACAGCGACCGTAGCGGATCACCGGAACTGGAAGACGTGGAGGTGTCATCGGGGCCATCGAGTAGCAGCAACACGCCGAAGGCGATGGACGGCGGAGATTCGCCGGCGAGATTGTTCTGTCCGAGTCCAGATGTGGACACGAAAGCCGATAGCTTCATTGCTCGGTTCAGAGCTGGTTTGAATCTGGAGAGAAACAGATCGAATCTGGGCCGAGAGCCAAGCCCAAGCCCAGAACCAGGCCCAATTTAAATTTCTTTAATAAAAAAATGTTTTTTTAAACAAATATTTTTTAGTTTGATTTTTTTGGGGAGAATGTGTTGTTGATTTGAGTTGGTATGATACTATGATAGACATAATATATAATTTTATTACATAAAAAGGTATTTATTAAAGTAATTTTTTTTATGGGTGAAGTTGCGTAGGTGAGAACGGAATAGTTAGCGATGGTTTGTGCAGTTTATATAGATGAATTTGTTTCGATTGTAGGATATAAGTTATCATTTGCGTTGTCAACTCAACTTCTTATATTGTGATAGTCAAATGTGAAATTTGTCATTATATAAGTTATCGATAAATTTGATGTAAAGTTTTCAATAAAAACATCAGTTTGCTTGTAACAACTAAGTTTGACATATTTTATTTCATATTTCATATTATGCAATATGCGAATTTGCATAATCAGTTAAAATTTGAACGACAATCATTTCAATGATTAGAAAAAGATATATATATATATATATAATTTCATTTTCAAACCAATTTTTTAAAATATTATTCAAAGGTAAGACAAGTGACAATCTTAACATTGAAATTCACTAGCACTTATTCACCTAAACTTTTGGAAGAAGCATAAAGATGAAGTTAGGTACAATGTGGTTGAGATGTTATTAATTTATGTAATTCAAAAAAGTGGTGTTGATACTTTTAATAGAAAATGAACATGTTAGCTATTGCTTTGAATATAGTAACATATAGAGCAAAATAAACTATTAGGGGCAAAAAATACAATAAAAATAAAAATAAGTTGTGATCATGACTCTTCAAGGTGTAGAGCAATAACCACATGTTTAATTAAGTGAAGCAACTTTACTAATTTAATAATACTTGAGATAGAGGCTTGACCAATCAGCCTGTAGAACAATGAAACCAGGTTGGAACTTGTTGTTCTTGCCAATCCTAAGTTGATTCCTTTGCATGCAAGTCTTCAAATATTGTATTTTACTAAAACTAGGGTGTTATAGAAGAAAGAAAATAAAGTACAATGCATTAGTATTCTACTAATATTGACATTTCGAGTTCAGGTCGAGTTCATGCTATTATTTATATTGCCAAAACTGCACCCTTAGAGCCATCAATCCAAACAAAATCACCAATTTATTGGAATCGTATATCTGCGGCAAGAGCCACCTGCTACTTCTGGCCCGAATTGTAGAAGGGAATACAATATCGAAGATAAATATAAATTTACTTGTATATCCTTATGTTTGTGAACCATAGTACAAATTTACAGACTAACTGTTAGTCAATCAAGATTTGATATGAATGAACCTCAAGTTTTTATACATATGATTTTACTACATAAGGTTGACTTTCTTAGTTGATTAGGTTGTTATTAGTCACATATGAGATATTGGCCGGCCATGCTTTTATCTCTGATACTTGTACGTTCTAAAAGGTTGATCGTCAATATGATTAAATCGATCAACTGTTTCTTTATCTATATATATTTAACATAAATAAAAAATTTATAATGATAATTTGTCATATGAATGAGGCCCAATTAAATAATAGGCCTAATATATCACAATTAATGGACCATTGGACCTAAAATTATTTAGTCAGAGATAAACCATTTGGGCTTTGAACAAGTCCATAGCAACTCAAAACTTGGCCCAAGTATATTCTTCTTTTTTTTTTTTTGGGTAATATTCATTTTTTTCCTACTTTATGAACACCTAAAATAAGACTCATTATAAATTAATTAACTATTTTTTTGGGTTTTCATGTGATAACTATGTCCGGGTCGGATAAGCCCCGAACCAATCCATATTTCTTTAGTACTCCGCACGGTCTCACGAAAATTCCAAACCCTCCGATTACTACATAACTTCAAAAAAATGGACCAATATCACGCAACAAACACAAAACAAGCAAAATCTCATTTGATTGTTGATAGAAATGGCGATATGCGGTGGAGCTCCGACATAGAAGATCAGAAAATCAAGAAAAACGTGAGGGGAAGCAAATACACATGACGAGTGTATAACAGTAAAATTGTCTATTTATAATAAAAAATTATTATATTTTGTAATAGACCACTACGATGGCAAGAATTATAAAATTAATGGCACGCCAATATATTGTACTGTTTATTCAGTTGATAATTACTCGGTTAACTAAATTTAACTGTACTTAACGGAGTGGAACAATTGACAATAACATGGAATACTATCAGAACCAATTTGAAATACTACGAGAACTAAAATGTAACGTAAGTTCAACTGAGTATCAATATATAAAACCTTTTTTATGTACATTAAATGAGTTTAAAATAATAATAATTTAAATTTTAGCAAATAAGTTGGCATCTTTTCACGGCTCTCTTACGTGCCGTTATCTAATTCCAAAGTCAAAAATTACCATTTGACCAAGTCAACGATATTTTGACTTTCCTTATAGTTCAATTTCACGTCAACGTTCAAATTAAAGTCCCTTAATTTCCCTCCATCCAAACAGACCCTACTCTCAACCGTTTATTGCCAAATGACAAAATTGACCTTGGTTTATGAGACTCAAGTCAAAAATTGTGGAGGGTGATAGTGTAATTTCATGGTGTTTGTTTATTGGATAACGTATATACTATGTGTACCAAATATGTTGCGCCGGCACGTGCGGAATTTGATTGCGCAATTACGGTTTTGCCCTTTAAATATTCTTCATTTTATTCTCAAATTATTAAATTGAAATTATAATATTCGTTTATTTGCTGAGCCAGCAAACATAGAAGAGGGTTTGTCTTGTCGTGAAAGGTTGTTTAAGATGTGAAGTTACCTTTTTGACCTTGATGTATACATGAACTTACTTAATTGCCCTTCTTTTTTGGTAGTTTTTCACCAAAGAAAAGTAAAAATAAAATTCTACATGGTAATTTATCTGGACCCAATTCAAAATATATTATTTACATTGAATCCTCGGAGTCCTTGTCCGGTGTTGTTGGGTGGATTGAATCTCAATTTCCCGACTTTATTTTTCCCGCTTTTGATTGCAGATATGAGTTAATAATATTATTTCTTTGGTTAAAAAAAAAGAAAGATTAGTGATATATATATATATATATATTTTTTGATAAGTGACTGGACAACAGGTCTGTGTTTCTCACCTCTTGTGGAGGCGTCATCCGATTTAGTTGTTAGCTTTCCCCTTAAACCCATAAACCTCACCCCATACTGTCGACAAGGAGGCTCGAATCTGAGACCTAAAAAGAAATCCAAAACACGTAAACCGTTTGGCTCAACATGCCTTGGTAGATTAGTGATATGATTGGATGGACATTGCAAATGTGAGTAAATGTTTGTTGATGAGTATTTAAGTTTCATTTTCACCGAACATAGATTCAACGAATTGTTTTGAAACTTACGTGTTTATCATTCAAAACTTACATATGTTTTTATGCGTCTAAACCAAACTCGCATTTTATTCATTTTCAAATGGATGATGGAGAGGAGAGTTCTTTTCATATACTATTATTACGTTCGACTTGTTAAGTGGTATCAAATTAATAAACAAAATATAGATAAATAAAATGCACTTGTGTATGCTATTTGAGTTGAACTTCAGATGACTTTTGAACTTTTGAAGTCACATATAATGGATATTCGACATGATAAAACCAACGTGTTTAACATGAGGCTGTTCAATACGTTTAACATTATACGCCCTAATATAATTGACACGTTATTATGATTAATTTACAATGACACCCTTAAGTACTGTGTGTGTTTCACAATCACGATTCACTTATCATACGTGTTTTGGAGGCCCATCACGATCACAACATGATCATAAAATGTGTGGGTTTAAATGCACAAATTTTATTTCGCGTGTCATATTACGACGCAAATTGTCAACTCTAATCTCAGCCAACGAATCATATGTTTAGTCAACAACTCAATTACTTAATTTTTTAAATCTATGATTTTTTTTGATTCATTTATAATTTTAAGAAAACACACAAAAATTTGAATTATGAGTTTGAAAAAAATAAAATAAAGAGAGATTAGTGTTGGAATCACCTAATATTCATTATCCCAAATTCAAAAAAAGATAGAATGGCAATTACGTAATTAAACACAAATAGAGGTCCAAATTCAGAACAAGGCAATGAAACCTGCAATTCCTTGTTTAATTAGTCACAGTAACGACACGCTTCAATGGCGTCCATTTTTGAGCTTCACAAATACAAAAAAAAAGCTCAGAGCTTTCGAAGAGAGACAAAGAAACAGAAGCAACCCAAATCCTAGAGAGAGAAACTGACAACAAACCAAGTTTTAGAGAGAGAAAATAACCCAAATCCTCCGCAGAATCTCGAGCTCTGAAAATAAACTCATTTGAAGAAGAAGAAGAAGAAGATAGATTCTGAAGAAGAAAGAAGAAATTTTCAGAGCTTTTTGGAGTTCGAATCGGAGATACGGTGCTTCTTTGGTATTATCAATGGTAGTTCACAGCTTGACCCTTTTTAGCTCTCTCTGTATTTGTCGTTTATTTATTTATTTTTGTTTTTTTGAGTGTGTTTGTTTTGTTTTTTGCCATTATTTTGATTGAATCATTATGAACTATAGGGAATGAGAAATGGGTTGTGTTGGGTTTATTGTGGGATTTCAGTTTGTTTTGTTGCTAATTTTGAGGAACTGAGCATGGTTTTGGGTACACACATTGGATATGAGGGAGATAAGAATAGAATATTGCATAGTTTTTATCATTGGGTGCTCAATTTTTAGCTACTCTAATGTGATGCTTGAAAACTATAGTTGAGCCCTCAACTAAGAAACTTATGCATTTAGTTGAATTAGTACTATAATATAGAATATGAGTACTTGTGCATGAGGGAGCTTGTTATAGTATGAAACTCGGGGTTAGTTGAGTTTGTAATGTAATAAGAAGTTTGAGGTTGTGTTTCATAAATTTCAGCTGAGTTCGTTGATTGTCCGTAGATGTTAGAAAATGGAAAAAGGGTGTTGAAGAGATAAAAGGCCGTTATATCATTTCACTAGGTATTGGGGGTTGGGTGTTGCATCCTTTGGTTGTAAATATATTGTCTGTTGGAGGCGAAATGATGTATTAGTTGTATCTTGTGAGTTGTGACTGTTCATCCAGATATTCCATCTGTCCCAAAATGAGTATCAACTTTCTCCGAACTTTTTGTTACAAAATGAATGTCTGCTTTCCTATTTTGGTTAGTTAGTTATGCATGTATTGCCCACTATTATCGTAAGATAAGTTAGTTAGAATTCATCGAGTTTGTTACAACAGTAGCACATGAGGGTATAAGGGGGAAAGTTTGATGCTTACTAATGGATCCTTAATTTTTACAAAAAGGGGAAAGTGGACACCCATTTTTGGACAAAGGGAGTATTGTCGGGTTCTTAGGACTGTTTCCTTCTATTTAAATAAATGTCAGCGTCTGGATTCACAGCAATGTTTCTAAGAAAATAATATTGTTCGAGGACAACCCTTCACTTGTTGCAAGCATAGTACCAATACAGTGGGTTGTATATTTCAGGGGAAAAATGAAGTTAAGGCAGTGTGTACTGTGTAGTCACCTCTTACTGTCTTTGCCAATATTCGTGTCCAAAGTCAATTATTTTAGGTTGCGTTTGGATTCTTAGATCTGATTTGAAGTTCATGATTTAAAATGTTGCACTTCAGTTACAAATTTAATGTTTGGGAAACCATAGAATTTCAAATGACAAGGTAAGTTGTCATTTGAAATCTCATGTTGTAGGCATGTTTTGAATCCAATAGGATTTGAGTCAAATCCAACCAAATCTAAATTCTTTGTGCATCAACACTGGATTTGACTCAAAGGACCATAAGATTTTGAGAAATATAATGCTTCTTATCAAATCTGTTTCCATTTTTCGTTTCTGATCAGAGATTGACACATGTTAGTTTTTCAAGCCACACGAGAAACTATTTTCATCTTCTTTTCATCATTTGCATAACAGCTTTGATTCGTGTGTTTCTGCAGGCTGCACCAGTCAACATAATAGTAGGCTCTCATGTTTGGGTTGAAGATCCCAACCTGGCATGGATTGATGGAGAAGTCACTCGGATCAATGGGAACGAGGTTCATGTTAAAACTGGAAATGGAAAAACGGCAAGTGACCCATTTTTATAAAATATTATCTGCTATTGAAATTATTTGCGAGTATTTAATTACTTCGGGTTAAACTAGTTTAACAGCTCACCAGTAAGAAACAAGCAAATCTGTATATAGGTGTATATTATAACCGAGCCATGCTCGGGTGATATTTCTACAACCACGTCCAAGTCATGGTTGTTGAAAGTGAATCATGATTGAGAATTTAAATGGTTTATATACTATTTGTGCAGGTTATCACAAGTATATCAAAAGTGTTTCCAAAAGACACTGAAGCTCCACCTGGGGGTGTGGATGACATGACGAAGCTCTCATATTTGCATGAACCTGGAGTTCTGCAAAATTTGGCAACTAGATATGAACTCAACGAAATCTACGTGAGTTACATTACATTGTTACTTATGTTTTCGTGTTTTGTTGAGACTTGAGATGACAATCCAGTTTTTGGGTTTAAGAGACCTAACCCAACCCCGACCCCAAAAGGTGCGGGTATCGAGTTGCAGGTTGGGTTGTGAGTTTTATTAAGAAAATGCGTGGTCTGAGCGTGGATTTCTCAACCCTATTTCTTGTGTTTTGAGATTTCATGGCGCTTAAGATTGAGAAAATCTCACATAAGAAGGATTTTTTTGAAATATTCTTTTGATGCTAATACTCTCTACCTCTGTAGACCTACACCGGCAGTATACTAATCGCAATTAATCCATTTCAAAGATTGCCTCATATTTATGACACACATATGATGGAGCAATATAAGGGAGCTGCTTTTGGAGAGCTTAGTCCTCATGTTTTTGCCGTTGCAGATGCTGCCTACAGGTATTATATACTCACCTCTGGGTCACTCTATTATCTTAAATTTAACGGTTTTATTATATATTCATTATGCTATTATACATTAGGGAAATGATTAATGAAGGAAAAAGCAATTCAATTCTGGTAAGCGGAGAAAGTGGTGCTGGTAAAACTGAGACAACCAAGATGATCATGAGATACCTTGCATACCTGGGTGGGCGATCTGTAGTGGAAGGAAGAACCGTCGAGCAACAAGTTCTTGAAGTAAGATGAACTTATCCTTGATTTTGATTTTTTTTTTTTGATATTTCCCAAAATTTGATCTTAGGGGCCGGTCGTTAGCTGTTTTAGTGACTTCCTAGGAAAATAGGATTTGTTGGGTATTTTCAAATAGTAATTCTTGCATTCATTTAATTTTTAAAATTTCCTCTTTCCTCAATATTAAAATAATTGAACATTTCAAATTATAATCCCTTGAAATTTGAAATACTCAATTTAGAATTAAGTTAAGTTGCATTTCAATTACTTCTACCAAAATTCAAACAAAGGAGCCCTTAATGTTTTTACTTTCTTGAGAACCAAGCTGATTAAAAACACCCCTTTGCGACATCCGTTTTTTTCCTGTTCGCCATACTTATTTATTATTTTAAAATATTACAGTCCAATCCAGTTCTTGAAGCATTCGGCAATGCCAAAACAGTAAGGAACAATAACTCAAGGTGTGTACCATTTTGTCACTATGCTCCAATGTTTTTTTTATGGGCACTGTGCTCCGATGTTGAAACATGTGTTTATACCTTAGTTATTGTTCTCAATTACGTATATTTTTACACTTGTTTATATTCGAGGTTGTTAGATTACTGCCTTTAATGCTCCTTATGGCGTAACAATGCAGTCGTTTCGGTAAATTCGTTGAGATTCAATTTGATAAGCATGGGAGGATATCTGGAGCTGCTATTAGGACTTACCTGCTAGAGAGATCTCGTGTTTGCCAAATTTCTGACCCTGAAAGAAATTATCATTGCTTTTACCTTCTCTGTGCTGCACCACCTGAGGTAATTTTACGCGTCTCTGCTCATAAGTTTGTGAGACTTCAGTTGCTCTTTCTGCTAGAAGTTAATCACTTTGTTGCTTGTCTACATGTAATTGTTAACTCAGGATATTGAGAGATATAAGTTGGGGAGCCCTAAATCGTTTCACTATTTGAATCAATCGAGTTGCTATGAGTTGGATGGTGTAAATGACGCGCACGAGTATCTTGCAACCAAAAGGGCAATGGATATCGTTGGAATCAGCGAGGAAGAGCAGGTTAGTACTTCTGTGGTTAATAATACAATGAACTATGCTCCTTCATCTAACCAACTCCCCAATGTTTCAAAATGAACCAACTCCCAAATGTTTCAAAATATCAACCCGTTAGTTAAGTTAAACATAATATTCTCTCATTTTGCTCATGTGAGTTGTACATGACTGATTTTCTTTCTTTCTATAATACCCCAAATGTAAGATCCAAAATACATTTATGTCTTATTTTGTTTTTTCTCAATTTTTATTCTTTCGTTCTTGAAGTGTACTTGCACAAAATTCTTAGATTGAGCTAGCAAATGCATAGAAAGTTAATCCCACTTCTTATAAACTAATTTCACAATCCTAACTACTCATTAAAATTTCAAAACACTTTGATATTTTTAGGAATTTCAAAATTTTTAATCCAATATTTCTTGGCAAGTTAGTCATTATAAATTCTAACCTAATAATTGTTAATAGCATTTTGATACTTTGACATTTTAGGGAGTTAGTTGATGTGAAAAAAAGTTCAGGGAGCTAGATAAATACGGGGCATAGTTCAGGGTAGCTAGATGAATTTTCCCTGTTTTATGATGATTCATTTTGAGTTTATATTTTGTGCAAATCCTTTCAGGAAGCAATCTTCAGAGTCGTAGCTGCAATTCTTCATCTCGGCAACATTAATTTTTCCAAAGGAAAGGAGATTGATTCCTCAGTCATCAAAGATGAAAAGTCTAGATTTCATCTTAATACGACAGCAGAACTTCTCAGGTATGTTTCTTATCTTTTTTAGTGTTTGCCATGCATTTCATATTTTGTTTTGACGCTTAAAAATTGGACACATGTTTTAACTGTTGATCAAAATCACTGGTTAGATGTGATGCCCAAAGCTTGGAAGATGCTCTAATTAAACGCGTAATGGTGACGCCCGAAGAAGTTATTACAAGAACTCTTGATCCAGATAACGCTATTAGTAGCAGGGATGCTTTAGCCAAGACATTATATTCTCGCTTATTTGATTGGTACGGATCTTATGAAAAATTTCCTTTACCTGTACTCCAGGTATTGAACTTCTTGTGTTTTTCTCATTTTGAATGTTGGGTTATGATGTGTTTTACTAATATCTTGTGCAGGCTTGTGGACAAAATTAACATTTCGATTGGGCAGGATCCAACCTCAAAGTCACTGATTGGAGTTCTTGATATTTATGGTTTTGAAAGTTTTAAGACCAATAGGTAAGCAATTAGTGGGAGAACATTGATTGGCTTAGATCTTTCTGTTGAAAAGGCATTGTTAAAATGGTTAGTGCCGGGTGCAACTGCCATTTGTAAATTCGACTGACTGAATAAGGCACCATGTCTCTTGCTAGGGCTGGCAATTTGGGTCTTAACGCGACACAAATTCAAGCGGGTTTAAGTTCAACTTAATCGCCAAACCCGCTTGACCCACCTAACCTGTTTACTTAAATGGATCGTGTGACTCATTAAGGATAAAATTGTTATTTTTAAATATGGTGTTAATTATAATAAATCAAGCCTGCCAAATATGCCGGGTTGGGTCAATATGAATACATATATATATATATATATTTGTGTGTGTGTGTGTGTGTGTGTTTAAACGTGCCGGGCCATGTATTTTTAACCTAATTATTTAGAAGTGTTAAGCGTGTCGTGTTGTGTCAATATGCTCATAAATTGGTCGCTTTTGTGTTGTGCTACTCAACCCGTTTCATAATCGGGATAACCATTTAAGAAAATACTAAACTTTCAACACGACACAAACAAGTGCAAATAGTAGATGGTTACTGGTTCTAATCTCAAGTGTGTTCTTGTGAAACAGTTTTGAGCAGTTCTGCATCAATTTCACAAATGAAAAATTACAGCAACATTTTAATCAGGTTTGTTTGCTTAATGGTTTTTGTCTTGGCACTTTGGAGATAGATTGTAAGACTGATTTCGGTTCTTCGTAAATTTTTCTTTGCAGCATGTCTTTAAAACGGAGCAGGAAGAGTACACCAAAGAAGAGATAGACTGGAGCTACATTGAATTTGTTGATAACCAAGATGTGTTGGACCTAATTGAAAAGGTTTTTAGCCGTTACCTTGTTCTACACTTCAACTATCGTATTTTCTGTTTCTCTGTCCCGTATGCTTGGGAAAAGCTAATGTATTGTCTGTTGGGTTCATTTTTTTGTTCCATTGCTGACTCGATATATTCTTAAATGTACTTTGATTTTCATTCCAATTAACACGATGCTTTTATAGAAACCTGGAGGAATCATTGCACTTTTGGATGAAGCCTGGTATGTTGTTCTTATTCATTGCTATTTGATAATTATTAATTAGAAATTAGAAGCATTCATTATTTTTCAGGTAAATTGCAGATAAATATCCTATACTTAGCCCTATTTGCGGATAGCTTCCTATATTTTTTTCTGTGACAACTAACTCCCTGTACTTTTAATTTTTCATTTCGGCAATGTGAATGGTGATCGTAAGGATAAATTGACTACTAAAAAAAGATAGATCATATGCCATCCACTTGTGTGATGCTTCAGAGTGCATGATTAATAATGTCTTTCTGATACTCTAATGCAGCATGTTCCCCAAGTCTACACATGAAACATTTGCACAGAAGTTGTATCAGACGTTTAAGAATCATAAGCGATTTATCAAACCAAAGCTTTCTCGTACTGATTTTACAATATTACACTATGCAGGGGAGGTAATTATATCTTTCCATGTCATATAAGCATTTTTCTTTTTAGACCGAAAGTTTAAGGGCGCTTAGATCTAATTCTGAAATCTTCTCTCTTCTGTAAGGTGTTGTACCAAGCTGATTTGTTTTTGGACAAGAATAAAGATTATGTTGTTGCCGAACATCAAGCTTTGTTGACTTCCTCAAAGTGCCCCTTCATGGTTGGTCTCTTACCCCCACTTGGAGAAGAATCATCTAAGTCATCCAAATTTTCTTCCATAGGATCACGCTTCAAGGTAAGTAGTGTACATTTTGTTTTCAACTTCCCCTATTTGGATGAAATAAGTTAGTGATGGTATAAGAACTCAGGCAGCGTTTTTTATTTTAAAAAATGGAATGAGAATAGAAATGGGATTTCCATTCCAAAGCTATTCTCATGACCAAATCCAAACATGAAGAATGATAATCTCATTCCCATTCCAACTCTTGATTCTCATTCCCAAACAAAAAATCTATTCCAAACTCTATCTTAATGTACAACTTACGTGAACTTCCTCAAACTAGCCTATTGTGCTTACTTGCCAGACATTATGGTGTATATGGGCATTATATAAGCTAGTTACGTGTCTAATAGCATTAGTCAAACCCATCAAATTAGTTATTTGTCATGTTTCTTCTTGCATGCTAAGAGATGAACCTTCAAGTACCATCATTGTGAAACTTGATGCATGAGCCTATGTTTGTCCATGCACACACACAAATATGTATATATCTTTGCACTTCAGTTGTTCCCTCATTTTCAAATTTCAATAAGTTGGGTCAGTTGACTCATGTCTCCTTTTTACTTTATTATGACATCACAACTTCAAAAACATGAGGTTCCTTTCATAGGTGGTCAAATCTTAGAGTCCTCAGTGCACTCGTTATTGATGCCTCAGTTTATATTCTTTCTCATGTTTGCTGTTATTTCTGGTCAGTTAAATTTATGTTTCCTGGCTCTTCAACTGGTGGTTTGTTTTTTTATTTTGAGAGTTTCACTTTTTTTTTTCTTTTTTAAATTACAGCAACAACTTCAGTCGCTTATGGAGACCCTGAATGCGACGGAACCTCACTACATCAGATGCGTGAAGCCCAACAACGTCCTAAAACCAGCTATTTTTGAAAATTCCAACATCATTCAACAATTACGCTGTGGTGTGAGTATATTATGCTTAACTCATGCACATTTTGCTTCCACAGAACTGCATTTTCGTTTCTTTTTGTCAAATATTGGAACTTCATCATGTTGAACTTATTTTTCTCGTGGTTAGGGTGTTTTGGAGGCAATTAGGATAAGCTGTGCTGGATATCCTACCAGACGTACCTTCTATGAGTTTCTCCTTCGCTTTGGTGTTCTTGCTCCAGAGGTTCTGGATGGAAAGTACGCCCCATTCTTTCTAATGATTGCTTCAAGTTTTGTCGTGAAGATAGTCTTAACATATGGTTTTTGCATTTCTTTTTAGCTATGACGACAAGGTTGCATGCAAAATGATTCTCGATAAAATGGGACTAAAAGGATACCAGGTAATTATATTTGGTTTATTTGATTCATCCTCTCTAATTGTGCCCCTCTTTATTTGATACTTCGGGCAAATGCTGATGGCTTATGTTGGGGTATAAAATTAAATATGGCCTTCACTAGGGACGCTCACAATTGGATCCGGACCGATTTGTTTGGATTCAACCGGACTGAGGCCAGACTGAATGGGTCTGGTCCGGTCTTCAATTCGGTAATTTGCAAAGTTCTTTGGCCTGGCCTGGTCCCAGTCCAAATTTGGTCCGGACTTTATTACTTCTAATATTTTCTTTTAGATTTTTTAATGCTTTAGGTCCAATTTTCTTAATTATTTATCATTCAATTCTATATTTTCTAATTTTTTTCCAAAACTTTCTATTACAAAATGCATGTTTTCAAATTTTCAATCTGTTTGTTCCGGTTTGGACCAACCGAGCAATAACCGATCTAGCCTTCGGTCTGAAATTTTTCCTAAATTCGGTCCTGTCTGGTCCTGGACCAATGCACACCCCTATCATCAACTATCAGCTTAATGGTATTAGAGTCTTGTAGATTTAAAGGTTACAAGTTCATGTTCTGCCGCCACCCTCATTGAAAAAATGTAAAAATTCAGCACAAAGCAAGGAGAAGCTT
This sequence comes from Pelargonium nanum, assembly GCA_036897485.1. Lineage (NCBI taxonomy): Eukaryota > Viridiplantae > Streptophyta > Magnoliopsida > Geraniales > Geraniaceae > Pelargonium > Pelargonium nanum. The sequence goes on from JAYMTF010000033.1 coordinate 38,544, forward strand.
GTGCATGGACATTGGACCATGTGCAAAGTGATAACAATCTTGCACGCGAGGGGGCATGATTATGAAATCAGTGTCGAGTCTTCAACTATCAACTTGAGCTTTTAGTTGAGTTGGGCGTATACGACTTATGGCCATGGGCAGAGTTATGGGTTTGTGATCCCTTAGTGGTACGTATAATAGCTCATACTAGGTATTCATGTTTGTCAGGTGGGCAAGACAAAAATCTTCTTGAGAGCTGGTCAGATGGCTGAGTTGGATGCCAGGAGGGCAGAGGTGCTTGGAAATGCAGCGAGAACCATTCAAAGACAAATTCGCACATATATCGCTCGCAAGGAATTTGTCTTATTACGCGAGGCTGCTATTATGATGCAATCTTATTGGCGAGGTATGATTGTCTTTTTTCTATGTATAATTACCTTCCTGAATTTACTTTGGACTTTTGATATTTCCCCCCAAGAAATAAGGGCTCAAGTGCTTAACTCTCTGTTGAAGTGCATGTTATTCATGTAATTTAGAACACCGACACTAGGATTTTGACTTGGTCACTGGGAAATCCTTAATTGTGTGTAGTATATTTGGGCCTTGTACAATATTAAACTATGTCAGCCTATAGTCTATACTTTTACTTATCTAACTGTCTCTAAAAGAGTATTTGCAATTGTTTATCGACAAAACTATGTTCAAAGTAGAGCTGACAGTTCACGTTTTGGGTTGAAAATGCCTAATCTGAACCCAACCTGCAAGAGGTGCGGGTTTTCAGTTTGTGATATAAAATATGTGGGTCGAGCACGGTTTGCCCAACCCGACCTGCTTCCCTTTCCGGCCAAACCCAACCCGACCTGAAAATGAATCGGGCCCATATGCTATACAACCTAAACCCACAGTAATGTGGGTTGAGTTTTGGGTGCGCAGGGGTTCAGGTCCAAATTGTCAATTCTAGTTCAAGGCAATCCAATTTAGTTGACTAACGTTTGTCCTATTGCACTCTTTTTCTTTTGCAGGTAAAGTGGCCTGCAAACTATACGAACAGTTGAGGCAACAAGCAGCAGCTCTGAAGATCCAGAAGAATTACCGACGATACATTGCCAGGAAATCGTATCTAACAATGAAATCATCTGCAATCACATTGCAGACTGGCCTTCGGGCAATGGTTGCTCGTAATGAATTTAGATATAGGAAGCAAACTAAAGCTGCCATAATGATTCAGGTATCATCCACGTTCGGTAACTTATAGTCAGTACTATCTTTGTTTCTGAAACAAGTGTCATTTTAAGGTTATTCATGCGAATCATGAAATCATGTGAAACGACCCAACTAACCTTTTATTTGTTTGTACACTCATTTGAAGTCTCTCACGCCTAATTATTCCTCTCATTTACTTGTTGGAAAAATGAACCAATAGTATTCTTTTACTTTAAAAGGGGTATAATTGGAAGGTATGATGCATTTTTACATCGGAACTGTAAATGACACCTATTTTGAACATTTTTTATTTTCTGAAATGACACTTATTTAGAAACAGAGGTAGTATATTCCATTTTACTTTCATTTTATAGTAGTTGTAATAAGAGCATGTGGATCATATGTAGATATAAATTTGTAAGAATTACTTTCTCGTCGAGTATCTAATGCTTAATATAACCATGTGGTTATTGAACTGTTTGCTGGTTCTTTGCAGGCTCACTGGCGTGGTCACCGAGCATATTCGTATTACAAGAGTCTTTTGAAAGCAATAATCATTACACAGTGTGGTTGGAGATGTAGAGTTGCTAGAAGAGAGCTCAAAGCGCTCAAAATGGTAAACTTTTATTGCTTATTTGTTTCTAACTCACTACACATTTGTAATACGACATACAACACTAAATTTTTCTTTTGAACTTTACAAGGCTGCAAGAGAAACAGGGGCTCTCAAAGAAGCAAAAGATAAACTAGAAAAGCGTGTGGAGGAGCTAACCTGGCGTTTGCAACTTGAAAAGCGACTAAGGGTAATGTATTTTTTAATATACCTACCGTTAATATATATAGAGAACATTCAATTTCACTCATACCACTTTAGTGAATTTGTGGGCGCGGAATATCCCGTTGCATACAGGTCATTAGAATGAGGTGCTCTATTTTAATTGGTGGCTCGCTCTTGGCCAAAAATTTCTTGGCTTGAAATCCTAATGCTACATACATATGTATGTATGTATATGTGTGTGTGTGTGCGTGAGTATTAGGATTAATTTGGCTGAGAATAGCCACCAATTAGATTAAAACACTTCATCAAAATGACCCGGATCCAATGGGACGCTATGTGCTCACAAATTCATTGGGGTGCGTATGAGTTGTCACGTTATCATTGGCTCGACTTAGCCTAAGCCAAAAATATCATGGCTAAGACTCTTTATTCTGTCTATATATTGTATTATTTCAATGATTAGGGTTTAGTTTTGGATGCTACCAATTTGTCTGCTTATGACTTATTTTCTTTCACTCTGAAATGAAGACTGATCTTGAAGAAGCAAAAGCCCAAGAGATTGCTAAGTTTAAGGATATAGTGCATGTACTGCAAGTACAAGTAGATGAAACTAACGCCATGCTCGTCAAAGAACGAGAGGCAGCTCGAAAAGCAATTGAAGAAGCACCTCCAGTTATTAAAGAAACTCCTGTTATAGTTCAAGATACCGAGAAAATCAATTCATTGACACTTGAAGTTGAAAGATTGAAGGTATGAAAAAACTAATTTATTTGCTAATTATTTTGGTTTTGCTCTCGGGAATGTCATTTATTAACCTTACCTTCCAAAATAGCTATAATTTTGTGGTTGTTTGAGCATGCAACTCAAACTTTGCTATCCGGTGATACTTTCCAAAATCAAAGTTCGATATGTTCCTAAAAGAAATGTTAACATGATGTGAAGTTGTAGTTGCGTACAGGTGTCAATGAGTGTGTAATAAGGACTATGAGTTGAAGTTACAAGCATTACTTCTAACACATGAAAATTTCTTTTACAGGCTGTGCTTTTATCAGAAGTTCAATCTGCTGATGAGGCAAAGAAAGCTTCTGCTGTTTATAAGGCTAACAATGAGGAACTCACTAGGAGGCTGGAAGATGCAGAAAAGAAAGTTGATAAATTTCGAGATTTGACAGAGAGGTATGTAACAATGGGCAAAATGAAATCCTTAGGAAGATATTTTTGTTTAATTGTTTTTTAAGATTGATGCAACTGGTGTCCTCATCTTTGCATTGCTTTCATATGTTCACGGCATTATCTTTTTCTCTCATGTCTAGTCCATTTGATAATGCATAATGACCAATAATTCTTACCTTTTCATGATCATCGGTTTGTCCATATCCAACTTTGGGATAGGTGGCCATATAGGAGAAACCAACCAGTCCTATCAAGGATGTGTTAGGCTTGAGAGTTGAATATGGAACTAAAGTGTAAATGTAATGGCCATATAGGAGAAACCAGCAATCTTCTTACGTCTCTCCTGATGGTTGAATGAGTGAGAGTGTGTCATGTTGATAAAGATTATTCTTTAAATAATCGTATTCGTGCTTGTACGCTCCCAACACAAGGCTTGTGAAGGAGCCGTGAAATACAAGTGGGGACATGCATAGCCATGTGGTATGACATGTCTTTGTAGACGCATAGTACCGAATCCTTCTAATCTTTCAATTGTTTTAGGCTTGAAGAGAAGCTTTCTAATTTGGAATCAGAGAATCAAGTACTCCGTCAACAAGCACTTTCCATCTCCCCCACCGCTAAATCTTTATCTGCAAGACAAAAGTCAACAATTATTCAGGTACAAGTGACTTAAAGTAATTTACTTGAATTACTTATTATCATGCAAATGCACACTCAATGCTCTCTATAAAATACAGAGGACTCCAGAGAATGGAAGCATTTTGAATGGGGAATCAAAGAAAGCACCGGTGAGTGAAATATGTTGCTTCCAGTACTTTCTAAATCTTGGAGATGGTGTGACTGTAAATTTGACCCACCATGTTCTGAATGTCTCAGGATTCAGTTCTTGCTGTACCTAGTTCACCGGAACCTAAGACGGAGGAGAAGCCCCAAAAATCTCTTAACGAGAAGCAGCAGGTAGAGTAAATTAGGAAGCCGGTGGTAATTGTATCGAGTATTGTGCAGTAAATTGTTCTTTGATGACCGAAGATAAACAATTGATGTGCATTTTATGTTTGCATATTGAAGTTAAACTTCTTTTCTTTTACTTCTTTTTTTTATCCATGACCATCTTTTTGCTCGATGCAGGAGAACCAAGATCTATTGATGAAGTGTATTTCTCAAGACCTAGGATTCTCCGGGGGCAAGCCTATTGCTGCATGCCTAATATACAAATGCCTTATCCACTGGAGGTCTTTTGAGGTTGAAAGAACCAGTGTTTTTGACCGCATCATTCAAACAATTGGTTCGGCAATAGAGGTACGACTAGAACTCTCTTTAAGTAGGTATTGGTGTATAATTTACGGTATTGTAAAAAAAAAAAACAGGCATATTGGGTTGTGTTGACTAATATTTACATGTTTTCCTCATTTAAGGCCCAGGATAACGTTGACGTATTATCCTATTGGCTATCTAATTCAACCACGTTGCTGTTGCTGCTTCAACGCACACTAAAAGCAAGTGGAGCGGCAAGTTATACTCCACAACGGCGACGGACAATGTCGACTTCTCTGTTTGGGAGGGTGTCTCAAGTAAGCGAAAATGTTTCTTCTATTGGTTACGTCCTTAAACATGTACCTCAGGCTTGTGGTGTGATATAGTTGTCTCTCTATTGTAGGGGCTTCGAGGTTCTCCACAAAGTGCCGGGTTCTCATTTCTTAATGGAAGGGTACTTGGCGGACTAGATGACTTACGACAAGTTGAAGCCAAATATCCAGCTTTGCTTTTTAAACAGCAACTCACAGCCTTCCTCGAGAAGATGTATGGAATTATAAGAGATAATATGAAAAAGGAGATTTCACCGTTGCTTGGGTCTTGTATCCAGGTAATTGCTATCCAAAGTTCCTCGTAGCTTATATAAATAACTAGTGGTTAAAATAAAATCGTATTTGACTCGTTAAACTGCATTGTTGGACTGACTTTAGTCTGTTTTCGCTAATGATAGAAATATAGCTCATTTCTGTACATCCCATGACTGAGTTATATATTTATAATTTATCCTTGTCGCCCCTTAAAACGATACGCAAGTTAAGGAAAGTGATGTCTTGTCACCACTCAAGGTTGCAACTTGAGCTTGCAATTCGAGTTCCTGGTTGAAAAGATCTAACCCCACCTTGCAATGCACGTGTTGCCCGACCTGAATAACACCTTTAAATTATGGATTTGAGTCAATGAAACAAACTCTCATCAAAAGCAAGGGTAAGACTGCATACAAAAATGACCCTCCCCTCCCCGGAACCCATAATGGTGGGAGCCTCGCGCACTGACCTGAGTTTAAACAACCTTAATATGAGCTTTCTGGCTCCTGAGGTTAAATTTTAAGTATTGTTTGATGCATTGACCCGAGTTTGCTTGTATATTACATTTCATTGAGTGTGCGGGTTCTCTCGGATTTATTTTTGCACAGTCAAGTGTATCACCTGTTTCACATTCATATTTGATCTGTTATGATGCAGGCGCCCAGGGCAGCTCGAGCTGGCTTGGTGAAAGGAAGAGCTCAAGCTAATACTGTAGCTCAACAAGCCTTAATCGGTCATTGGCAGAACATTGCGAAAGTCCTCGATAATTACTTAAAGACAATGAGAGCTAACTATGTAAGAACACGGTCTGTACATAGTCGAGCATGAAATTATTTTTCCCATTTTTAACCTTACTCTCCACATTATGATCATACAGGTTCCATCGTTCCTGATATCCAAGGTGTTCACTCAGATATTTTCGTTTATCAACGTTCAGTTGTTCAACAGGTAAATGTTAACAATGTATAAACTTAATTATCAAAACCGAATTACTTGGATTTTTATATAACGAGTATGGCGTCCAAATGTTATTATCTTTATAGCCTGCTTCTGCGACGTGAGTGTTGCTCGTTCAGCAACGGGGAGTTCTTAAAGGCAGGATTGGCTGAGTTGGAACAATGGTGCCATGATGCGACCGAAGAGGTGATGCTAAATGACAATAAATCGTATAATCTTTTCTTCGTATTTTGGAAAACCCATATTAATATATTTGCTTTACATTCAGTTTGCTGGATCAGCTTGGGATGAACTGAGGCATATTAGACAAGCAGTTGGCTTCCTGGTTTGTTTCTATCTGTTCGTTTATATTGTTTATACTAGCGCTAGCAATTCGTGTTTCGGTTGGGTTCAGGCTGAAAAGACCAAACCTGAGCTCAACTCGCAAGAGGTGCAGGTTTCGGGTTTTACATAGAAGATGTGCGGGTTGAGTGTGGGTTACCCGATCGGATCTGCATCTTTTAATGACAAAACTGACCCAATAATTTTTCTGGCATATTTATGCGACCCTAACCTGCTCACATGAGGTGCGGGTTGAGTATCGGTTGCCCGATCCAATCCACATCTTTTCTACGTTATCCAACCCAAAAATCAATCGGGTATACGACCCGTTCCTGATTCGCATGAGGTGGGGGTTTTGGGTTGTGTTTTACATAGAAAATATGTGGGTTGCCCGATCTGATCGCATCTTCATGTCAAACCCGACCCAATAAATAATTGTGTATATAATTATGCGATTTGAACCTGTAAAGATGCGGGTCAGATTTGTGGTGTTTGTATGTTTGGGTCCAACTTGCAAGCTCTAGTTTATATCCCCATACTATTTTGTTCCGGCATTTGCTAGTTAGCTTAATTAATGTTTCTGCCAAATCAGGTCATCCATCAGAAACCTAAAAAGACTTTGAAAGAAATAACAACCGATCTTTGTCCAGTGAGTAACCTTCCCAACTCTCTCTCTCTCTCTCTCTCTCTCTCTCTCTCTCTCTATATATATATATATATATATATCACTCACTATCCTTTTGTGTTGCTACTCTCAGGTGCTTAGTGTTCAACAATTATACAGAATCAGCACAATGTACTGGGACGACAAGTACGGTACACACAGTGTATCAACTGATGTAAGTCATAGAACGGTTTATCATATTCAATAACATTCCAAATCATTTATTTTTAGCTTATTTTGACTTGAAATGCAGGTAATTTCAAGTATGAGAGTTATGATGACAGAGGACTCGAACAACGCTGTCAGCAATTCTTTCTTATTGGATGACGACTCCAGGTAATGGCTCATGTATTCGTGTCTCGTTGAAATTGAGCATGTGATATATGAGTCAACACAAACGCCACAAGTTTAATAATCGTGCTATAATATTGGACACTAACACAACCCATTTATAGTGAATAACATGACACTACACCTAATACATTTAAATATGCAATTATACGCATTTGACACAGCATTGAGCGCGTGCGAGTTACATAACGCGTTTAACTAAACGTTTTGTGCGCATTAAACTGATCTACCTCGGACACGATTATTTGGAATTCAAACACTTTTATCTCGTGTCGGGCTTGTGTCTTGGTCTAAATTGCTAGCTCTACTCGGAATTATAACTAATTCTTGATGTTTTGCACTTCCTCAATTGTTTGAAACTAACAACCTCCGATCCAAAATGCAGCATTCCTTTCACTCTAGACGACATTGCCAAATCAACGCAACAAGTAGAAGTCGCCGATATTGATCCTCCACCTCTGGTTCGCGAAAACTCCGGCTTCACCTTCTTGTTTCAGCGTGCAGACTGAAACCAAACGCGCTCCTCCTTGCAGAACATGTGAATATTATTTTCTCCCGATCAGTACATACTCTGCTTTAGTTTCTTGTTTCTTTTACGGGTTGATTAGGTCAGTTATCGTTAGTTTTACGGGTTAAGTATTAGGTTGATTATTGTTTATGTTGCTTGTAAAGATCATTCTTTTTCATCAGTTTGTTGACAATTACAATGAAGTTGTAATATGCAAAGGTTGCTGAATATTTGAAGCAACCAAACATTTGGTGACTATTGGTTTCTTTGTGAAACAAATACTGTAATTAATGAGACTCATTACTATTTGTTCTTATTTGTTCGGATTAAATATTTCAATACCTCGTTAATTGTTCGAGAATATAAGTTTTTTTTATATAAGCAATGAGACTGCAGACATGTAAAGAAGACTTGTATTTAAATTTTAACATATATTATATATTATGATAGGTGTAATGATGATTAATTGTATAATATAAATTGATAGAACGTGTTTCGACATTTTAAATTACTTTGACGAGCATGTCTTTATGCAAATTATATGCGCACTAATATAGCTAGAGCTAGTAGTTCGAGTTTCAGAACAGTTTTTTAGGCCGTTGCTTATAAAAAAAAAAAAAAAAAATCCAAAAAAAAATAAAAATCATCAACTAACTTCATAAATTTAGCACTTTTATAATGTAATAACAATAATAACTATTAACTCTATATGTATGTATACTAATTGTCACAAAAATATAGATAAATAGGTGCACCTTTACAACCTTGCATTGTTTGGTTGTGCACTACAAGAAAACTGCTTATCAATGACGGGACAAAAAGCGCTACATTCATCTCTTTTTAAGACTTATATAATATAATAACTATAACTCTATAAGTAGGTAGCTACTAATTGTGCCTTGCATTGTTTGGCCGTGCACTACAAGAAAACTGCTTATCAGCAACGGAATCAGGGGACAAAAAGCGGCGTTGCAGATCAACGACGGAATCAGCTAGTGTGTTGAAGTCAAGTTCAATCCGACGCATGGATAATAGGAGTACGACGAGCATGGCAACACCGATTGTAGCAATTTTCATAGCATGTTGAGTTCCGGGTTGAAACAACGCAGTAAAAAAAACGCCCAGCGCAAACGTGCATTCGATCAGCGTCCTTCCGACCTGCTTAACCAAGAGTTTGGTGCGAAAGATCTGTGCAGCTTCTGCAGCCGCAACTGCTTCCACCGCTTTCATCGGGTAATTACTCTGAGGTCTCAAGTTCGTGTCCCGGTCTTAAATAGAGCAACTAAATCAAACAAAATTAGGAAGGTTGAATCAAACGGAGAGAAAGAGGCTAGGGATGACAAATACTCGGTTAGGCAAGTGGTTGATTTCAATTAATTTCTCGAGGTCTCAGGTTCGTGTTCCGGTCTTAAATAGAGCAACTAAATCAAATCAAATTAAGAAGGTTGAATCAAACGGAGAGTAAGAGGCTAGGGTTGAATCAAACGGAGTGAGAGAGAGAAGAGAAAAAAATAGGATTGTTGAATTAAATAGAGCAATTAAATCAAACCAAATTAGGAAGGTTCAATTTATTTATGCTTATTTTGATTTTTGCTATGATTTGATATCTAAACTTATTTTATTGCTCTAATTTGTTCTTCCTATTGTGTTATTTTGAACTCTCTTTTTTTTATATTAGCTAACTTAGTTATGTTAAAACATGTTTAATTTGTGGTATTAAATCGTAACTACCCAACCCGAAAATCTTTGAAAGAATTGAATTTGCGTTTGTGAAACGGTTTGCGAACAGTGTGGCCAATGTGATTGCTAGGTACATTGTTTCTATGTCAGGCGCGCAACGTTGGTTATCGAATTGTAACCAATACCTATTTTGATTTTTGCTATGATTTGATATCTAAACTTCTTTTATTATTATTTTTATAGGCAAACTGTATTTCACTAAAGAAGCCCAAAGGCGAATAAAAGTACAAGGAACAAAAAGAAAAAAACAACTAATAACTACCCCAAAGTCAAGCTAAGATCGCGACACCAATCATCAAAAGAGGAAGAGGGTCGATGACAGATCAAAAATACACGGAAGAAGACAGAAACAAAAACTTGTAATCCGAAGAGCCGTGTCATCGGAGCTCTAATGCTTGTCGTCAAAGAAAAGAGAATTTCGCGCCAACCATATAAACCAAAATACAATTGGACACAAAATAGCTCAAAATTTGCATTGACAAGGCGAGCTAAGAAAGAGAGAAAGCCATGCACAAACCCAACATGCCCAATCACATCGAATGAGGTGGTGGGAGCAATCCTCCGTACTTACATCACAGAACCGACAGAGAATGATAGTGTTCGAACATTCGTGCTTTTGTTTTGTGTCACACGAGTGAACAGTATATTAAGTTAGTTTTGACCGCTAGAGTACTTAAACCAAAAAAATATTGGTTGAAATTCGGATACCCTTGATTATATATAGCTGAAATTTCAAGTTTAATTTAACCTTGAAAAATGAAAATTCCACTGCAATTTAATTTTGGTAATATTATATCCCATTGCAACACATGGCTTCAACAAATTTGGTGTCTCTTCTTCTGGTTCTGTCACTCTCTCAAAATATCGTGTCTCGAACTCAAGTCGTAACAGTAATATATAAGTGACCGGAAACGATAGGAGAATTCCGAAATAATATTCTATAAGGAAATTCAATGCATTTAATTAGGATTTGAAAACCGTCGAAAAATGACTAAAAAGTCCTTGCCACGAGAGGATGAACTAAACCAAAGTATCGCCATGGCTCGGTGGGTTAACGCACAATTCTCTATGATTTGTCGTGAGTTTGAGTCACATTGAGTGGGTGGAAATAGATTACGTGAATTAAAGAAACCGGCAAATGTAATTATGTAAATATATAAACCCTAGTTTAATTTATAATAGTCTCTTAAGTAATCTATGTACCTTCACAAAAGCTATAAAACCCAATAGCAGGATTCAGCATAGTAAAACAGATCTGTCCATTTATGTCATATATATACAACCATTTCTTTCTAAATAATATCAATAAAGCACTGTAAGACCATGTTTTTGTGAATAAGCTTGTCATATGTTCTAGATCTGTTGTTTCAGAGTTAATGTTCAGACCCAACCTGCTCATGGATTCCAAAACAAAACACAATCTTTCTTCTTTCATGCAAAGACTGGATATATCTCTATTTTGCAGCAGCAGCATCAAGCACATTCAAAGCTAGACCTTGGCAGAGAGACTAGAAACTAAAAATTAGATGCTCTTTTTGTGAATAAAATAACTTTATTTTTTGGTTTTGTCCCAAAATTACACAATTATGGTTGTTGTAGAATGAACAATATATGAAAGATGAGTTGTGAAGCTTCTTATAATATAGAAAAGATACCAATCTACAAAGTAAAACACAAAACACAATATAATCATATCTATTGATGCATCACTATTATTTCCTTTCTCTTTTTCTTGAAATCATCACTATTTTCAAATTTAAGGTGGTTAGGTGGCTATGGATACTGGATAGAGTAATTTGAAAAGGTCTTCTTATAAAGTTTAAACGATAATTAATACTTTTCTCAGGAATAAAAAAAAAAAAAAAAAAAACTATACTCTTTTGCATGCATGCATTACTCCAAGTTTAATAACATATGTGTCATTCATGTGCATGGGTTTTACTCTACTTACACCTAGCTAGCTAGAGTTTTTGATTTGGACCCGAACTAATTACGTGCATCTGACATTTGACCCAACTAATCTTTGGGTCGGATTGGATCTAGTTAGTTCATCGATCGTGTAATATTTGTGGTCAGATCGGGGCCAGACAAATTCATACAATTTAATCAGTGCTTTTTATGCTTAAAATCCAACTCGAACTAATGTAGGGGTCGGATTAGGATTATAATGGTTCCAATGACCCGACATGATCTGATTTGCCAAGCTCTACCTAATTACACATGCTAGAGTTGGCAATATGAATAAAAATTTGATTTTAACATTCTTATCATGGTGATGAATTTGAAATTAGCCAAAAATCATATTCTTATGCTCACTCTACTTTCAATACAAACATTTAAATTAGGTTTGATATGAACTAGGAGAATATAAAAGATGACAAAACTAAATGTTACTTATGGAACCATTAGTGCATGCTCCTATATATCAACAAAATCATTTAAGATCTTAATTTACAAGCCTTTGTAGTCCATTCCCTTAATTTATTTGGTTGTTTCTAAAGTAAGTGAAACATACACATTATTATTGATTTAATGCTAAAAATAATAAAACCGCACACACACAAATAAAACTAAACAAGCTCGGTCTGGTTTTGATTTTGATTTTGATCTTGATTGTATCGGCAACGCGAAAAATGAAATTTTTGCGTTCGGAATCCTCTTATTGCTCCAGGTGCATCTCCCGGTGAGATATACTCACCATCCCTATTTTTCATTTGACAAGGGAAAATAAAGCCAAGAAATATAGCAAGCAAATACAAAAAGAACGATACTGAAGCGTATTGCATGCGAAACCACCAAAACCGCAATGACCTAATTAGAAGCGCCGGCAAAAATATATATATAATACCAAAATAAATAAAAAATAGTATCAAGAAAAATCCAGACATGCTGCTTTCGCCCGAAATGTCATGCCTCGTACAAAACTCGTCAAAGAAATGACAAACCGGATATGATATGAGAATTCCGAATATGAAATCTAAATACACCATGGGACTCCTTAGAACATCAATGATCAATGTCACACACTTTAGATCAGTAATTGCATCAGTCGACATTTTAATTATAGTAGTTTATAACTCACTACAAGAGAACGAACAATCTGATTATAAAAACACCACCATCATCACAACTAACAAGAGTGTGTGTATTATATATAGCAATTGAAATTTCTATAAAATAAAAATTAAATAATAAATAGGTATTCTAAATTTTAATATTTTCTGAGATGCTATTTTCAAATTTAAGGTGGTTAGATGGCTATGGATATTGGATAGAGTTATTTGAAAAGGTCATCTTAAAATGATTAAATGATATTCTCAAAAGAGCACAATTTTAATTGCTTATATTTTATTTTCTAATTTATAATTGAAACAGGTTGATAATAGGGATTAATTAGATTTTTTTTTTTGTGTAAATAACCACCCGTTAATACAAGTTTAAAAAAAATATTGTGAATTTTACAATATATTTGATATAAGATTCGAATTTGTTTTTTTATTTATAAAAATATTGTGAGTTAAAAAAAAATGTTAATTCAAGTCAATATCTTTGTTCTCACTTGCTGATTTGGTGTCCGTGGTCTATCCGGATCTGGTTTGGTGTGCTGAATTGGTGGGGAGTTAGCTCAGTTATACCTCGGGATTGTTTCTCTTTGGCTTGCTCGGAATGGTTTGGTCTTTCGTAATTCGTTTCCCTAGTGTGGCCGATGTGTTGCTTCGGATTAAGAGTTTTAGCCTTGCTTTAATTTCTTGTTTGGATGTTTCTCTTTGTAGTGGGTTTCCATTCTCTAATTGGGTTCAAAATCCTATCCCGTGTTTGGGTTAAAAGGGTTTATTGTACTTTTATTTACCTTCGGGTTATTAATAAAAGGTACCGCTCGCTGATATAAAAAAAATTCAAGTCAATATATTAAAAAAATATTATGTGAGTTCAATGCAAACTTTTCTGATCTAAGATTCGAAAATTAATAGAAATTATTATGTACAAGTCAAAGTAAAAAATGTGAAAATTATATATAAGATTAAGCATTAAAAGACATTACATCCAAAGCTACCTGAGGGATTAATAAACCTTCCCAGGAGCACAAGTCTGACATAGAAACGTAATGACGGGCCAAAGCACGGACCACCCCTTTCGCAGACCTACGAACTAAGCATAATATAATTCTCGAAACGCTTAGTGACAAACTAAAACAATTACTGATTAGGAGGCCGAACCCGCTCAAATCTTCAAAATCAGACCGCAAAGCCGAGACAACATCCTTCGCATCCAATTCAAAAATAACATTACTCAAACATCACCTTACAGCCATAACTTCTGCTATAGTAAATGTTTATCATTTAAGTTTTATATTTTATATGAAATAGAAACTTATAAAAAATACTATACATATTCATTTCCATTTCTAATTATATACACACACTTGTTTGTGACCAATGGTGAGTCATTATGAGGGATTGTCATGGTTCAATGCCTTGAATTCTCCTATAGAATATTAATGCAGAATTCTCCTATCGTTTCCGGTCACTTATATATTACTGTTACGATTTGGGTTCGAGACACGATGTTATAAGTCGAGGCTTCGTAGGGTTCCTTTTGATACATAGTCTTGTATATTTTGTAATATTTATTCAATTGTGACCGCGCTTGTATTCATATTGCTACGATTTTCGGTGGTTTCATGTGCAATATGCTTTAAAATTATTGTTATCCTTTTTATTCATGTATCTTTATTCAGTACATTTTCAAGTCATATGAAAAACAAGTTTAGTAAGTATGCACAACCAGCATACAGCAGCGGATTCATAAATATTAACTAGTGGGGCACAATTTGTCTAAATTTAAATTCATTAATTAATTTTTTTAATCACCAACTATTTTGTGCGTATACATTTCATGCATTTTATCACTTATACTACATTATAATCTTAATTTTCAAAAGTGAAAGTAAATATTTACCAACCACTGTAAATTACTAGTTTTCTAAACTTGTATGGTAAAAAAATTACAGACTAATTGATCTTTTCTTAACAAATTAAATGTGTTTTAGAGAAAAAAAAAATAATGATGTATTTATAAATAAATAATATAGTAGTCGTCATTTACACTTAAACAATTCACATTCGACACTTCCAAATCTAATACTAATTTCAATCTTATCAATTTAATTTTATTACTGCAACATGGAAAGCTATAAAATAGAATTACTAGTAGGTGACGTATCTTTTATGCTATTTTTGTATCAAGATAAATCAAATTGTTCATACTTTTAATTTTTAAATATTATTTTGGTAAACTTTTGGAATTTTTAAATTACTTTTGAAAAAACTTTTGAACTTTTTTTGTATTATTTAAACAAAAAACCTTAACAAGGCCTATGTTAAGTAATTACCCGGAGATTGTTTCACCTATTTCTTTATACTAGTTTTTTCACCCAACAATGCTCGGGTTCCTGTCTAGTTAAGTTTGTTATTTAATTTTCACTTTTACATCAAAAAAAATTTTGTTTGAGAGCTTAATTTTCACTTTCAGTAACATTTCTCGATCCATACATTTAAAATATTTAACATCATTTTATAAGGTATGGTCCGGTTCAAACATACACCTGCAAGAGCTTGAGAGTTTAACAATTTATCCTAGTTTTTTTTTCACTAAAATAAACCACAATAATGCCCACTTTATACAAAGTTTCATTAAAACTACTCTTATATTTATTGTTTTTATTACCTTTTCATTAGCTTTAGAATCCAAATTTTCCACACTAAAATTCATGCACAAAATGATAGGAGATGTTTATTAACTTTTTTCCCTGCTTTTCAATTTCAATATATTGTTTGAAACAATTTTGAGTGTACTAACATAAAATCATCTATTATAATAAACTTTTTACTAATATTTTTCTTTCTTTTTCAATGTGGGACATAAAAATTATTAATTTTTTTGACGAAATTTTTTATTAATTAATTTATGTTTAGCAAACAAAAATACATTTAGATTACTTTTAAAATTTAAACATTTAACAAAAAATATTTTAAGTAATGAAAAGTACATTTATTGAAAAAGATAAGAACATTTTATTAGTCATATTTTGTATAAAAAAATTTGAATGCAGGCATATTTTGTAATTTGTAGCCTCATATTCTTTATTACAAATATAATATATGTTTTATTGAACAATTTATTAGAGGGAATATAATATGATGGAGTAAGAAAAAAAATTAATAGTGCAATTACTTTCAAATTATGAATGAGATAGAATTTGTTGAGATTTTAATAATTATCATAAATTAATTTGAAATTTCTAAATAAATAAAAATTGACACATGTCAGCAGAATATAGTGACACATGTCGTACAGAGAGCATGTGTATTTCCTATATAATATATACTAGTATTTTGGCCCAACGATGTTCGGGTCTATAAATAGTATATTATATATGTAAATATCATTCGTATTATAAAAGAAATAAGAAGTAAATATAACTTTAGCTAAATATTTCAAATTAATTAAAAGCTAATTTATTTTATCTTTTAATAACTAATTTAAGATATAGATCAATTTTAAATTTTAAATTATATTAAATATATGTTTAATTATAATTTACATATAACACAAAATTGAAACTTGAAATAGCCACATGTCAATCAATTAGACATTCAATTAAAATTGAAAATAACACGTGTCATCCAATTAGTTAGAGACTTCTCTTTATAATATATATACTAGTTTTTTACCCGGCAATGCTCGGGTTAGTGTCTTATTTTAGCTATATACTTTTGTATTAGTATTAATTCGATCAATTTATTAATAAAATAATTTATGTGTCATCGCTACTTATCAACACATTTTTGTAAACACATGTTTATACAATATTTGAAACACATAGCTTACTCAAAACAAAGTTATAGCAAAATATTAATCTAAATGAGATAAATACAAAATGAAACAAACTGTGACGAATCCTTTGTAAAACTGTGTGAATATAGCAACTCATTGTCACATCTAGCATGAGAAAAGAGTTTTTTTTTTTATTTGAAGATGAGTGAGTGTTTTTTAAAATGATAGAATAAGTAAATTTTAAATCTTATGAAAGTTTGCTAGATATCGAAAATAAATTTGGATAATCTATAAAAGAGATATTTAAATAATTTTAAACTTATTTCAAAATAATATTTTATGAAAAAATTAACTATTTAAATATTATATTTACACTTTTAAATTTTGAATATATATAAACATAAATTAATTATATTTTATTAGAATAACACATGGCGTAAAATTGGAGCTCCAATTTGCCACATGTCATCAAATTAGGTAGTTAATTGAGAACTTAGTAGGACACTTGTCACACAACGGGGATATGACTTCTCTTTATAATATATATATTATATTAGATTAGATATCAGATTTTTAAAAAGGGCAAAATAGAGGTGAGTCGGACTCTCCAAACTACGCAGTTTTAAGCAGTGCATATTAAGAAGTATCAAAACTTGGTCGTTTCGATCTATAATTAAAAACCCTAAAAAATACTCCTTTCTCTCTCATCTCCCATCCATGGCAGCAACTTCATTTATTTCATTCACTCATATGACCATTAATTTTTATTATTTTATATTGGAAGACAACAAACCAATTGCAGACTTGCAGTACAACTATAATATCAGATTCCAGCTAAGCCTAAGCCTCTATAACTATGATATCAAGAGCTCATCTTTTATACACAACACTTTGTTTTATTCTTCAGACACCAAATAGATGTAACTGCTCATACTCTGCTGCAATATTAACGTCAAAAGCCGAGTCGGATAGTCAGGTTGTAGTGCGCGCAATTTAGACCGGGGAGGATGATTCAAGTGCTTCGGTTTGATTATCTCATATATATATGTTATTTATTAGGTCAATTTGATAGGATAGAGTTTGGTTTTGTTCATAGGTCTACGAAACGGGTTACTGATGCCTTGGCTCGGTTCTTGGAAGCTTCGTTAGATTTGTGTGATCGGGTTGGGCTTTCAGCTCCTCCCGTGGTTTCCGTAAAAAAAAAAAGAGAGATTTGAAACATGTACACAATTACACTTGTTCAAACTTCAGACCATAATAAAAAGTTTCATTCATTCATTACACACAATCACCACACAAATCACAACCCATTTTCAATTACAAAGTGTATCTAAAAATAAATAAATCAAGTGAATATATGTTCTAAGAAAATTGAAAAAAAATATATGATAGGAGACAATGATGGTTAACTAAATTTAAAGGGAGAAAAAAATAATTTTGGACTGCTAATTCACTGAGGTTCTTAGAAAATCTCTATTGATTATTACAAACAAAGTGATGAGACCCACTCCGAAACTGCTTGAACGTCCGACCCAGATTGCGCAGAAATGGACACCGGAGTTATCGCAACCTGTATTTACATGATTAAGAAACATGTTAACAAACTGAGAAAACAATTATGCTATGACGTAACTTTAACATGGCGTTGAACTTACGTATCCATTTTCAAGAGCTTTGTAATCCAGATCCTCGTCCGTATCTTCTTGTTGCTTGTCTAGAAACTACAATGATGTGCATTTGTTGGTTGCTTAGTATAGGAGGAAACAAACAAAAGGAAACGGAAAGGTAAAGACCGGATTTGAATTAGTTTAAGTATTCAGCGCCAAAAAATTGTGGAGTTTGATACAACTTGATGTGCTAGTTGGGTGTTGGTCCTAGGGACCTGTTTGTGTTTCCTCTATGTCAATCCTTGGTCTGCGTGCAAGGCCCGTTGTGTGTTGTTGGGCTTGCACATGATTGGTCTCCGAGCAAGGCCTATTATGTGTCGGGCTTGCACGTGAAGGGGTGTGTTAAAGTATTACACATCGAAAGAATGTGAAGTTTGAGACCACTTGATATACTAGTTAAGCCGCCATCTAATAACATCAAATTTTTGGGTTGAAGGGTTAACCGAACTAACCTTACTTATAAGCTCTTTCATATATATGCCCAACCGGCAAACATAAGCCATTAAGACTTGTGGTCCACGTGCAGGCTAGCTGTGTGGTGTTGGGCCTCCACATGAAGGAGCCCTCCACCTAATAGCTTAAGCTTTTGGGTTGGAGTAAAGTTGGACCGAACTAAACTGATTTAAAAGTTCTTTAATATATGCCCAACTGACAAAGCCATTAAGACTGTTTGTGTTTCCTACCCGTTAACCCTTGGTCCACATGCAAAATTTGTTATGTGCTGTTGGGCTTGCACGTGAAAGGAGCTTTCGTGTGTTAAATTATTACAAATCGAAATAATGTGAAACTTGAGACCACTTCCAATACTAGTTGGACCCTACCCCTGATAGCTTAAGCTTTTGAACTTTTTTTTTTTTTTTTTTTTTTAAAGTTCTTTAATATATGCCCAACCGGCAACCATAAGCCATTAAGAAATAAGAACCCATATATAACCACTAAGCATATTATTTTCTTACCTCTAGCCTGAAGTACTTCTTCACTTTGTCGGAATCAGATTTTCCCGATGCCCCAATTGACTCAACCTCTACATTTGGCCTTTGTTTGGTTATACGGCGAGCTGCACCCTGAGAGAAACAACTACGTATGAACTCAGGATGAAATTGAATCATAGAGATATGCTTTCAGAGAAAACTATTGTACGACAAAAACTCACTGCAGCAGATGCATCCCGGCTGAGCTGTGCAAGCTGGAGACCTAAGCTTTGTTGATTGGACATGAAATGTCCAGGGTGTCTGTTGGCCGAGATGGCTGACCAGCTTGGAGTTGATCTACACGTACTTTGCTTTGCCATTTTGAAACCCTGTAAGACGAGAGATTGTAATACAATTCAATCAATACAGTGAATATACAAAATGGGCCTAACGAGAGACGGGAAAAGGGAAGGAGGATGCTAACCAAAAACAAATGCAAATTAGGATAAATTTTACATATTAGAAATGTCACCGTAGTAGTAAGGCCCCTACTCAACTGTCACGATAACTTTCCTGAATAAAACCAACCAAATTCCGACCTCTAAAAGACAGCCTATACATACAAGTTGCTACATATGCTGTCATGCACTGGATCAACATGCACCGTGAACATCACCATTACATGTTCGATTGAAAACCCAAAATGATAAATTACAACAGAAAACTAGATGAATTCAGGCAACAGTCAGAGCCACAACTAACCATTTACTATTTATAAGCATCGCATGTGCTCCATATGGTTGGCTCCTTAGCATCAATTGTGTCATTATGCATCTAGCACTTAATGGCACAATAACATCTAGGTAGTTTTCGATTAAATATTTTGGAATGGAATGGGAAGTCAAGAATGGGAATGGGATTCCCATTCCAGAGCCATTTTCATGACCAAAAAGTCATAAATCAGACATGAAGAATGAGAAGACAAATGTTAAAAAATATTCTATGCAAACCTTGTTTGTCAATGGAGATGTCGGAATTTCAATGTTCAGAAAACAATTTGGGGGGAAAGTTCCGTTTTCAATATCCCTGATAGCTGATTTTATTAGTGGTAAACATACAGCGGCCGCGTCCTTGAAATCACTTTCTTGGCTTTCATCCTTTTTCCTATATAATAAATCGCGATTCACGAACCCCAAGTTAAATAAACGATGGCAATACGAAAAAAGGCAATCGAATCCATAGCACAATAGATATAGATCGTCAACTAACCAGTTCAGTGATATTGACAGTGATGGTACACCACAAACTAACGCCTCCCTAGCTCCAGCAACAACACCCGAGTAAAACCTATCAGAAAACAAGGGCGATAATGAGTTTCAAACAAGGATATGAAAGAACATAAGAAAAAAAGGAGCAGATTTTGGCAAAAGCTCGCTACAAAATACAGTGATGACCACAGCTTGATCCTAGTGCATGCAAACAACTTACATGTGATGACCACAGCTTGATCCTTGGTTTATCCCACTAATTACCTGAAAATTACATCAAACACAAACCCTCAAGATCGACTAATAACAAAATTGATATATGAAGTTACGAACTCATTGGTGGCAGCTCAAAAGCCTTACCAGACGAGGCTTTGACCAAGAAAACAATGCCCCGGATAACGCTATTGAGACACAATCCACCGGTGTCCCTGAGTCAAGCAAGCAAACATCATACCTTCGTTACAATCACCAGACGAACTAAAACACACAGCTGTATCAAGCCTATAATATGCTGCCGAAGTAGAAAAAAACAACTGTACATACAAGTCAATAAGTAAAATATAATTCATGCCGTACCAGAAACTTCATAAGCTGTGGCGCCACTAATATCAGCAGAAGTCACAGCTACTGTCTCTCGGACAGTAATCGAATGACCCGAAACCGATTTGTCTCTGGACCATGCATATCATAGACTCAATTAAAGAATATACCAAATGAAACAACCCAGATACTGAAGCATTTAACACTCATTGAAAAACTACAACAAAATGGTCCCAAAAATCAGATGCATATTACAGACCCAATTACAGAACAAACCAACATACTGGAACATTTAACATGAATTGAAAACAACCGCAGCAACAACAAATTGATACCAAAAACACACACCCAGATGGAAATAAGAGACAATTAACATATCAATGCTCAATAATCAATAATCAAAACAAAATTAACAAATAAAGACTCCATTTTTAAGTGAGCAAAAGTAGAAAGAGAAAACAAACACAGACAACAGCAACAGCAACAAATTGGTACCAAAAACACACACCCAGATGGAAATAAGAGACAACTAACATATCAATGTTCAATAAACAATAACCAAAACAAAATTAACAAGTAAGGACTCCATTTTTAAGTGAGCAAAAGTAGAAAGAGAAAACAAACACAAACAACAGCAACAAATTGGTACCAAAAACACACACCCAGATGGAAATAAGAGACAATTAGCATATCAATGTTCAATAATCAATAGTCAAAACAAAATTAACAGATAAAGACTCCATTTTTAAGTGAGCAAAAAAATAGAAAATTAGCACAAAAATAGAAAGAGAAAACAAACACACGATTGGGGAGCGAGGACATGAACATTGTAGAGTCCTTCACGAACCAGAGCTTCCACGAGGTGAGCGAGACCAGGAGAATCAATCCCATCACCGTTGGTGACCAAAACAACAGGCTTGTCGTTCGAGCAACCGTCGAGCTCAGCTGAGTCAGTAGCTGAAGTGGACACTCCGGCGGCAACTGGTTCGCCGGAAACGGCGTCGTCTCCGCCGACGGCGGCCTTTTTGTTGAGGGCTTGCTGGAGATTGGACATCAGGCCCGGAGGCAGCATGTTGGGCCTCATAGAAGTTGAATTGGAGAGAATCGAAGATTGAGACAGAGAAATTTGGGAGATTTGAAGAGTAAATTAGAGGAATTTGAAGAATTGGTGCTTGATTTTAGTGGAATCAAGAAGAAGAAGAAACCCTAGAAATGGAGGGAAGGAGGAGATAAAGGTGTATGAAGAGAGATGGATTGGATGAGGAGGAAATGGGTTGGACCGGTTCTTTAACTAGAGAGAGAAAGAGACAGCAAAAAAGTCTAGAGAGAGAAAGTTGTATATATATATATATATATAATTTGTTGTAATAAACTTGTGAATTATTGTTGATACAAAGTTGACCATTCGAAATTCGGTTTGAAAATGTGTAACTTATGATTGACTATACAGGTAGATTTGATAGTTTGAATTTGAAATTGTGGACAATCGATATCCAAGCCGATTTCAAATCGAACTAACTCGATTATACAATTTTTCATGTTGAATCAAATTTATTTTATACAATACAAGCCGGGTTGGACAAAATTGCACAAATCCGCACATTTTGCACTAAAATTTGGTAGATTTGATGATTTTTTTAATTTTAATTCTAACGGTTCTGTTAACAAATTTGACGGAATGTCCTCAAATGGCTCGATTTTTTAAAACGTTTGGATTAAACTGTCTCATTTGCATAACATATGTACTAAATTCGCACGTTTGATAGTTGAGAGACTAAAATAGCATCAACTGAATAGTTCAAGAACTAATTTGTACCTTCTTCCTATTTTCAAATAATTATAGCAATATTTAGAATACTTGATACTTAAGAGTTAAGACTCGAAAAAGTCATTTGAGTTTAATGTGTAAAGGAAAAATTAATAAGTTGTCTTTATCTTAGGTTGCCCAGAGCCCAAACACCTATTACAGACGGTGCATGAGTAATTATACATAATCGGAGGTTCTAGAGACGTATATGTCATAGATACTTCGAATTCGCATCCTCGGGTTTATTTCGAGTGCTTCGATCCAGATTCAAACTCGTGGACAATTCTCCCCGACCCGCCTTTCGTAGGCAAGGATGGCAGCTACCCTCGTTGCCCCGTCTTTGAAAACGAAATGAATGTGTAGGGTAGTGATAGTGGTGGTATTCGTTGTTCTACTCCTTTCGCGGTGAAGAGTCACGCGAATGTGGGTTCTAACTTGCTGATCTCCATTACTATCGGAGTAATAGACTTTATACTAAGATGTTGTGTTAATTGGGTGTTCATGAAGGGGCTTGCTTTTGTTTTTGGATTTGTCTTCTGTAAATGGTAACTTAACTTTGGTTCTAAGTTCTGCAATATGCATTATCTGAAACTCCTCAAAGTTTGTATTTCACTTTATTTTGGGTTTTCTATGACATAAGCAGACAAATGCATAGAGAAATTAAGTAAACCGTTATTTTGCATGGGCACGAGTACGAGGTACGGGACACAACAAGACACAGACACGTCGACACACAATTTTTATAAAATTATAAATACTATACGCAAAGAATATGGTAATATATATTTTTTATATTAGTGCATATAAATCAATGATCAATTCATTCACTAATGTGTTTTAGAATGTTAAACTGATGCAATCAATTTATTTTTAAAAGAAAATGGGGGATATGTAAAGTATTATACACATTTCCTCTTTAAAATATTATATAAAAAAAAACTAAAGAACAAGTGTCCAAAGAGTGTCCAAATGTCCAAGCGTCGGATACGTATCGGACACATGTACGTTGAGAAGATGAGAGTGCTCATGCATCATAGTTTGCCACATATAGTTCATATCACCAACTATAATCAAAATCATATTATCGTCACATATCGTCCTATTGCATATCGTCACATCAAACGATTTTAAAAGCCTAGTTGGGTATTTCAAGTCAATATCATAATCAAGTTTAAAAATAAATTTTCAAGTATAAAACATAACAAAACAGAACTGGTCAACAAAATGTCGTTTTTGCGCCAACACCTCATTCCAACAACATAAATTCTTCGTATGAGGCTCCAAGCTGAGCTCCTGCCGATTTTTATTTTCAACAACTCTACAGGAGCTTGGAGATGGAAGAAGCTCATCTTTATCAATTTACCGAACATCATCCATCTCACCTCATTGTAGAAAATGACACAACATTGGTAATAGTAGTGTTTCCAACCAAGTATTTGGTTAAATGAGCCCAAAAAGCTTAAATACCATACAGCCCCAACTCTCTCTATATATATATAATAAAGAATCTAAGCGAACTAAATTTTAGCCTAGCCTAAGCCAATTCAATGAGGTGATGACATCTCATTAATCTTCACCCACCCTAGTGAATTGGTGGGAGCGGAGCGATTCGCCCGTATCCAAGATTTTTAATGAGGTGTCATCACCTCATTGATGACTTAGCCGAAGCCAAAAAAAAAATTGGCTTAGAATTCTCAACTCTATATATATAGGGATTGAGGATCCTAAGCCAATAATTATTTGGCTTAGATTAAGCCATCAATGAGATTATGACACCTCCTTTTTAAAACGTTTGGATCCAGCGGGTCGCTCCGCTCTCACAAATTCACTTGGATGAGTAAATGAATATTTTAATGTGGTGACAAGTTCTCATTAGCTTGACTTAGACTAAGCCAAAAAATACTTGACTTAGACTTATACTCTCTCTATATATATATATATATATATATTGTAATGTGTATTAACAATAGTCCCATTTGTGGCTTCCAAGGTCCAACTCATTGACAGACAATTAACATGTCAGTACTGATGAATCAACCTTTCTCCACAATACACATAACACACAGCTGGTTATCATATAATTTTTCTATTTTTATTTCAAAAGAGCTCTATTTTAGAGGCTCCTATTCCTAACCTCTGGCACACAGCAAAATCCCACTATTTCTTGAATATTCCATACTATTATATTGAGATATATATAAATATATAAGTTATAATAATCAGTATATTATACATATAATAAAGAGTATGAGCCGATCAAGGCAGGTTGAGCCAAATGTTTTAAAAAGTTCAGATTTTCTTTAAGATCACGGTTTCGAGTCTTTTCACTGACGGTATGTGATAAAAAATATATGAGCCGTTTTTTTTCTTTCACTTGCGTTAAGTCGCACTAATAAAAGAGTAATATCGCAAATAAATTTGTAGAACGCAATGGCCAACATTTATATGTCATAGTTCACCCATTTCATTCTTATAATTAGTTTGAATGTGTGATCACATTGGTTAATTAAGATATGTGTCTCCGCTATAATAAGCTGGTTTATATAAGTTACCACTCATGTAAGAAAATAAAATTATAAGGACCACAACGACGGTGGATCTCTTTATGTCAGATTTTAACGTAATTATATTTTTTTAAAACTTAAACTCGAGAGTACATATTAAACTGAAATCATTTATTGTTAACTAATTTGTTACTTATAACTAATTTACAGCACACCACTTGTGCAAGTCTTGATATAAAATCTACACTATTAATAGGAATACACCACACAATAAAATATTTAAAAATATTACAAATTACAAAACAAAAATACTCGTAAAATATGGAAAACAAAAACAAAAATGCACACATTTTTTTACATTTTTTTAATGGGATTAGTTAAATAAACCATGAAAAGCTATATCCACATAATTAAATCTATATTATAATGAGTTTAATTATTGTTATATGCAAATGATAGATGTACGTGCAAGCATGCATGCACGTGCATGGCCTGCCCATCTTTGTTTTCAAGGAGATTAGTTGACTTAATTCTCATTAAACATATCCTATGTAATTTAAGAGTTCGAAAAATTATCCAATTAAATTAAATGGTTTCATGAATTATGCTTGGTGTGTGTGTATATATATATATATTCTTTTGTATATAATGAGATTTAATCTTAAAAATTGTTTGAATTTTTTGATGAGCTCCTATTAAACGTGTCACATCAGATTTTCGATAGATAATAATCATCGTTGTTTGATTTAAAGACTCTTTTCCATATATTTGAATCTCACAAGAGACTCCGCAAGAGTTAATTTGCTCATGTACGTAGCCCATGAAAAGGGTGAGAAGGAGATGGGAAGTCACGATGGTGCCTTGTCAATCTTTTTTTTTTTTTTCAAGAAGACGGAAAGTTACGAAGTTGTATAATATCGTATGCTTATTAAATATGAGTCGACTTAATTACCTTGTTCACTTGATCCTCCTAACAATATGGGTTAATCCTACAGTCATACAAGTCAAACTTCTTAATTATTCGAAAATCTTTTATACTTGTAATACCTAAAACCAACCGTAAGTTATTAGCAATCATTAGTAAGAGAAAGGGAGATACCCGTCAGGAGATTATAAGCATCTCATTGCCTTACATCTACGTATAATCAATTATTCTGATTAAGTTATGAGCTACTCGATTCGCAGGTCGACATATATACGGGAATGAACAAGACGTTCAAGCATAAGTTTACCAAAGAATATCTTATGTGTATATAACTCATTTAACGTTATTTCAACTACCTCTACAAGTTTTAAACTTCTACAAATATTTTTAAGTTGACGAACCAAACGTTTTGAGACAAGTACGAGTAATATTGATGTGTATATCTCTTTAACTAAAATTATTATTTTATAACCTCAAATAAGTTACATATATCTAAATTAACCTGCAAAATATAATAAAATAAGTCGAGTCAGCCCCTTAGGGGATGGCGCTATGGTCAAGACACACATCTCCACGTAGGAGGTCGTGGGTTCAAATCTCATTGCGTCGGGTAGGGTGGGATTTGAGTTAAAAGGGGAGAGCTATCCGCTATTGTGTAGCTCATTTTATTAAAATTCATGAGAATTAAATCAAAATAATTCACACTCTACTTTATACATTCAATATAATAAAACACAGTGATTATGATTTCATGATTATTTTTCATTTCTCTATAAAAAAAATGATTTTTTTCGTTTGAAAAGAAAAGTGGAAATTGAAGAAATAAAATAGGTCATTGGCCCAATCACTTACATGGTCTATTTGGAGGTCATGCCTCAACTTGGGCCCAATCAATTTTAGTTTAGTGTGCCCAATAAAAATAAAATATAATATAATAACATTTGTGGTGTTGTGTGTGGCCCTACTTTTTCTTTTATTCCTCTCCTCAAAATTGGTGTACAAATAATTTATTTCAATATCATTGATTGAGGATGTGTTAAGATTTCAAAACAAAAAGTGTTTTTTATCAGTTGAACTACACAATAAGGTGCAACTGTCCCCTTTTAACCTCAAAGGATCTCACCCTATATCGCCGATAAAGAGGCTCGAACTCGAGACTTCAAAAGAAATCTAAAATGCTTTAACCGTTTGGCTCAACATGCATTGGTAGATTGATGATGTGTTAAATGTTTTTGTTTAATTGTTTATATTAATTTAAAAAAAATTATTTTGGTGATCTTGTGTTTCGACTTTTGAGGTTGTACTGTGTTCGAAGTTTATTTTGATAATAAGTTCGAAGTTGAATAAGACAACGATATATAGGTTGCAATTCAATTTCAGTTCAACTTTTTTTTTTTTATTTGCAAAAAAACGCCGTGTGAAT
Source organism: Pelargonium nanum (assembly GCA_036897485.1). Lineage (NCBI taxonomy): Eukaryota > Viridiplantae > Streptophyta > Magnoliopsida > Geraniales > Geraniaceae > Pelargonium > Pelargonium nanum. The sequence goes on from JAYMTF010000033.1 coordinate 65,938, forward strand.
CAGAAGAAGTCGGCTCAATACATAAACTAAAATTCCTATTTGAAAACTAATTCAATTGAAGTTACTTTTTCCATTTTAGTTCCACCAAATCATATAATTGCAACAAACTTCATTAGAGTTTTGGAAGTAGAAACTACCAAATTCACACAATAATGGAAAATAATTGTTTTTGTTTGTTAAATTTAGCAAGAAAAATGAAGAAGCTGAAAATGAAGTGACCAATAATTTATTGAGAGTAAAAGAATAAAAATAAAAGAATAAAAATAAAAAACTTTTTATTCCACCCACGATGGAGACAAGATTCCATCTTTATATTTATGAATTCACACTACACATTTTTGTGCCAACAAAAATGCTAAATGCCAAAAACTTTTGTAAATTGCATATCATGAACATATTTTTAATAAATTACTAGTAAACTAATAATAACCCGTCATATAAATTACTAGTAGACTAATAACGATTGACACGAACACAACTTATTTGACACAATATTGTCTAACACATTTGGCACGACGCGAACTAGCACGTTTGACACGTTGTTATAATAAATTTACTTAAGCGTGCATGCGTGCTGGATGTGTCATACATATGAAAACACGACTAATTATCTGTATGTGCCTGTTTTGGAAGACCAACATGAACACAACAATATTACCGAACATGCTGGGTTCTCCAATACAATACTTTAATTTTGTGTTGTGTGTTATGTTACGACACGAATTGTCAATTTTAGTTACTAAGAAAAGTCATCTCTCCTATCTCCTTAATTTTTTTTCCCAATTATACTTTGACATGACAAATCGGATAATTACACGTCAAGTTCGAGCTTTAACATGTCATATAAGAAAACACACACTTTCTTATCGAGTCATTTTGTAAGATTGAGTTTGTTATTACCATGATAGACCAACAATGACATGTGGGCTATGATGCATGCCTAGCCTGTATAGATCAAGCAAAATTTATCGAGCAACCTTTTGCGATCCCGATCCCGTTATAATCAAACTCCGTAAATTATTTGCCAAATGTATTTTACTCATTTGTAAGTATCGCGAGACTATTAAATCATCATATTTTATCACAGATACACTCCTCAACGCTGATTTCAACGGTCGATATCATTGGAAAATCACAAGACTCTCACATTTCACCTTAACGTTCCGGCAAGAATTCAACGCCGGCCGGCCAAAAAAGTCAATTGTCAACGGGAAGGTCTTAGGTCTCCTTCATCATCATCCATAGTCCACAGCTGCCTTACAAGACCACCCAATTTTAACCAAAAAAAAATACATAATCCTCTACACTTCTCAAAAACCTCCACACCCTACAACCCTAAATCTCAACCGTTCATCTAACGCCAATCAACCCACCAACATCACTATCTCAACGTGTCAACATCCACACCATTGATCCGAAATTGAAATAACTGGAACCCGCAGAGGATCCAAACCCTCAACTCACATAACCAGTTCAGTACAGTTCCGCAAAGTATCTATTTCACCAATAGACCAATTATTTTCCATTTTCATTATTATTATTTTTCAAAATTTTCTCTTCCTCTTTCTCCGCCGCCGCAGCGCCACCGTCGCGCCGCCGCCGCCACCACCACAACCACCAGAGGAAGAAGAAGAAGCTACTTCGACTTTTGATTTGTGTACTTGATTTTGATTTCACAGTGAAGAGATGGATTCGCCAGAACGAGCGGCGATACCGTTAGAAGCGGCGGAGAAGATCATTCTCCGGTGGGACTCGACGGCGTCGGAGGAGGCTCGGGAGCG